>LKNJ01003520.1:0-43247 GCA_002120245.1 Maccullochella peelii
ACCCATCTTTATAGGCAGGCCTTTTTATAAATCTCTTTTTGTTTTTGTTTTTGTTTTTGCTGTGTTTTATATTGCAATTTACTTTTCCTTTCGATTTTTCGTATGTGTGTGTGAAGCATTTTGTAACTGTGTTTTAAAAAGTGCTATATAAATAAACCTTTACTTACTTAAATTTTCATACTCTTTTTCTTCATATTTTAATTGTATATTGTACAGTATCTGCAGGACATGGTACCATTACACAGATCATTTCTTCAAGCAGTTCCTACTGAGTTTATGTGGTATGATAATAAGGCAAGTGTTAAAAACAGAATGGATGCAACTTTCTTTTACATACAAATTACAACCTTGATAAGGGGACATATTTTATTTCTTTAGGATAGCAATGACCTTACACAGGACACAGTGAATTTTTCACTGAATCACACTCTCCCAGCTATTGACGTTGACAAGATAACCTTTTCTTTCAGCAGAATAAGAAAAAAATCCTGAATTCTTTGGACTCTAATAGGAAAAAATAGAATCCAGAGAACACAAGGTTGAGTGCTCAGAAGTACAGCTCAGTATTACATCCTACGATTCTTTTACAAACTAGAGGACATTAGTTTTGCACCTGTTCCCTGGCAGTTTTTCTCATCTTCCCCCATCTTGCAGTCTTCTTGGCCATCACACAACCACTTCAGCGAGATGCAGAGGTTGTTGTGACACCGAAAATGGTCATCTGCACAGCGCGCCTCGCAGCTTTTCTGTAAAGGAATACAGTAAAACATGATACATGATAGAAAATGATACATGATAGAAAATCACTGTCATTATAGGATTATTATACAGTGCACATTAAATGAAGTAAACACTTGGACTCTGGTCAAGTACCACTAATGATGTAACTGTTCAATATTATCCTCAAGGTAATACTGTTCACTTGTCTTTGTACTTCAGGGCTTGAAAATGTTAGATAGGTGGTGAAGAGGTCCTCATGCTTTCTGTGATGTTCTGTATATCCTCTTTAAAAGTTTATTTTAATTACTTTAGGAGCCTCACAAAGTTGTTATGCACATTTCCTATCCACTCACAAAAAGTCAAGGAGTTGAAGTTCATGACATGTTTGATTTAATGTGATTACAAACAAATGCTCTGACATTATTCTTCCTAATATGCACACTAACCATATCTATATGAATAAATTGCTGTAATAATTATAATGTTAGACTATAAAATACAGACTATTGATGATTTTGAAATTAACATTTTCTAAATATATAAACATGCGAGTAGTCTTTGAAAGCTGAAGGAATACTGTTAGAAGCATCTGTTTATGGTATTAGAATAAAAGTTGTTCCGCCTTTAAGTTTACTGTAGTTGAGTCAAGGTATCAAACTATTTCAACTTATACAGGACATCCTCAATCTTTGACACAGTATTCTTCCATGCTCAGGAAAATATGGACATCATGGTGAACAATCTATCCCATGATGCCACAATGAATAACTAAATTTAATAATCACTCTGTATGATAGTGCTGATTGAAAGGCAACTTTCTTCCCTTAAACTGTTTGCTTGCACTGACCCACAAAGCCGGCAGTGGCGAGACACATAATAAAGACTTAATTAGGGTTGCGCTGCTTTGCATGGAGAGGGATTATATATAAAAATTGCTGTGTAAATGTTGAACAGAGAAAAAAATTAACAAGAATAATGAATTTTAATAACAAGCCTTTGTCCTTGAATTATGCATTGCACTGCGTCATTACCACTGATGGGGCATTCTTTGTATGAATCCTGAAAAAATCTCTTTACACCATGCAATGCTAGATATAGGCACATTTAATTTATTCACATATTACGTGATGAGTGAAGAGTGAAGAGTGTTAAATTACAATGGCAATTTGCAGCTTTATAAAATGAGATATTCAAGCATATTTATGAACAAAAACAAGCAGTCTTTGTTTTGCTGAAAGGCGTGGGGGATTAGGATTTTCAACAGGAAATGAACACAAGGTATTTCATGCACTAATGTCCTCGAAGGTACAATAACTCATCACCGTCATATTTTCTGTCCAGCATTGTTCTGGAATGTAGCGACCAAGACAAGGAGATTTGGATCGTCACAATGAATTATGCCTACAATGGGATTATTTTCTTTGCAAGTGGCAACATACCCGTCCAATTTAATTTCCGTTTCCAATTGGGATATTTAATCTGTGCTTGGGCTGCAAGTTCAGACACTAACACACATTTCCAGGACAGCAATTACAGACTAAATGGCTGTATCCATAAGCATATACTATAACTGTCTGCGTAGACTGTAATTTCCTTTTTATTGTACAATATTACATTTTGTGTAAACTGACTTGTAATTCTTATATTAGCCAGCCCCTAATGATATGATTGGTTAGCACATGGCTATATAAGAAGAGTGCTTGGCATGATTTCTATTCACATTGACAAAAGGCAATATACCAGAAAAGGCAAAATGTCTGAAATGTTAGTGTTTGACTTAAAATGATTCTTCTTTTGGAGCTATTTTGAAGTGTGCAGTATTTTCTTCTTAATTTTATGTCTTGCTAATATCTGTGCCTCATTAGCAGCACTCGTGTGGGTTTACATTCCTCTTTACTTTATAAGTAAGTGGTACACATATCTCAAACACTGGCCTCATCTGAATTATCCAGGCAGTCATAGTCTCCGTCACAGCGGAATCGGGAGGAGATGCAATCTCCGTTAGCGCAGGCAAAGTCCTTGTGGTTACAGGTGACTGGCTCTAAGTTGAGGAAAACACAACAGATACAAAATCATGCCAAAGTGATTCTTTTTCCAGCATTATACACAACAAACATACATCCCCTGACACAGTTATCAGCCAAATGTTCTGTGTTTAGAATCACACGCTAATGCCTTGGCAAAACCATCGCTTTAGCTAATTAGAGTCATTTTATTATTAGAAGTGGAGAAACTGGCAAAGCTGATCAAGATGTAAATACATTCATTGCTGCTCTCACAATGGAGGGGGCAACACACTCTCTGAAGCCAAAAATCATGTATATGCCATTTAGTGCAAGTCTGTCCCTGAGGACAATATTAGGGCGCAGCTAAACAGCTGCATCAGATCCACAGTCTGGGCCCTCCCCTTGTTATCATGGACTGTTAGCTAATGCCGGGAGTGTGTTATGAGTTGTGCTGCAACAGAGACTCCCAGCAGGCATTGCAGCAAAATCTGATTTGCAGCTTCTCCACTGTCTGCTGGTCCACCTGCTTAATTCTTTGCCATCCAACACTTGACTGGCTTTTATTTGCATTTTAAGTGACATTAATAGGTATGGGGAATAAGCATCTAATAAATCACGTAAATGATGAATACTCAGCAAAAACACACAGAAGGCATGCACATACTCATATGACGTACAGGCAAACAATTCTACTCACACACACGCGCACACACATGCGCACACACACACACACACACACACACACACAATGACTTGAATGCACAAAAGATATGAAATTTAACGAGGTGGGTTACCAGTGTCATTTCATGAGTAAATAAAATTTTTCTTCTAAAAGTTGAATGAATATCTAAACAAAAGGGAATATGAGCTTGGTAAATTACAGAGAAGAGATGATATCAAGAGCTCAGGAGTCTGAGCATTATTCTCAGAGAAACAGCACAGATAATAAGAGGATGCTTTAAAAAGGAGAGTTCAGCCTGGCTGACTCGATAGTGGGAAACATTATCCAGGGTGTACAGATACAAGGGTGTGTGTGTGTGTGTGTGTGTGTGTGTGTGTGTGTGTGTGTGTGTGTGTGTGTGTGTGTGTGTGTGAGAGAGAGGGAGGTGGTTGTGGTGGTGGGAGGGGCACTCAGGTGTCTTCAGAGAAGTCCAATTCTTCACTGCCTAAGTGTGCGTAGAACGTCAACAGTGTATATTAACGAACAAAGTGAGCTGACAGAAAGTGAAGAAGTCAGGTACTCACGGCAGTTCTCCTCGTCTGAATTGTCTCCACAGTCATTCTGGCTGTCACACCTCCAGTGGTCTGGGATGCAGTTGTTATTCTCGCAGCGGAATTCATGAGGTCCGCAGGTCTTTTCATCTTTTTCATCAGGAGCAAACAAACATGAAGATGAAAATGGCTTCAAAGAGCATGAATATTAATAGTGTGCTAGCTATCATATTTTCTACGTGTAATCATCGTTTCCTCAGGGTTTCCCTGAGCAACTCTGACACTCAAGTTCAAAACACAGTATGCACCCCAGAGGCTAACACACCATAAGATGAAATACCTGACTGTGCTTCCAATCATCCTGAATTTGTGACAGGAAGTTGGCAAAATTGAACTTTCTTCAAGAAAACATCCAAGAGAATTTCAGAACACAACAAATGCTGAAGAATTAGATTTTGGCTCTGTTATATAACAAACCCAAACTGTGCTTCTGTTTCAGTGTCCTGTCAGTGCTAACCAGTACCTGGGATAGATATGACAGTGTCATATTGATATATTAAATGCCAACTCTTTCAGACAATGACAGCAGCTCACCACTTCTGTCTCTAATGTTATTCATTTGATTATAGTAAGTATTATTTAATATGCCAAAATAACACAATTGATATTCAGTAATAGATATCTCATATTTTCTTTTTACAACATGTGAGCGCAAGATTTTCTTAAAAAGACCAGATTTTTTTATGCCCATGTGCCCATACTTGTTTCCTGCTGCAAGAGGACACAAATCTGCACTGTTTACAGTGAAATATGTCCTATTGTGATGAGAACAGCTCTAACGCTCTAACAAGCCCTGATCATCTTGTAAACAAGGTGTGAAAATAGTGTGCACATTAGCACATAATAACACATAAGCCAAAAGTAAATATGTCACAAGACAAGACTAAGGTAATGCTTCCTACTCAAAAAGTCAAGCCTGATAATCAGATTGTGTTTTGACTCTATTTATTTACTGTATATGCTGTTTGAACTGACTTTGCCTGGGATTTTGGTGTGTGTGTATGTGTGTGTGTGTGTGTGTGTGTGTGTGTGTGTGTGTGTGTGTGTGTGTGTGTGTGTGTGTGTGTGTGTGTCAATAGTGGCTTGCAGTTTTGAAAAAAAGATGAAAGTATTTCCGTCTTAATGTTAAACATTAATGGCAAGGTTAGTTAGAATTATCCAAAATAACTGAATTTCTTTCAAAAAGAACAGTTGCTTTGATACTTAATCCAGTAATACTACTTCAGAATGGGTTTTCAAAGTCAAACTGAGAGCTTCCTTTTAAAAAGTCATTTCAGTGCAGACGTCATCAGGGATAATGGCCAAGGTAACGTTGTTATCAGTTAGGGAAGAGATGCGTCAAAAGAGGAGGGTGGCAGATTCTGCCTGGATCTCTTTCCAACATGACAGCAGGAGGATGGAATCAGGAGGGAAAGCTGAGTGCAGCAGCGAGGGACACAAGACAGCAATTCATTAGGAAGCAGTTCAGTCGCTTACAGCATATAAAAGATGTGACGCAGGAAAAAAAGCTAGATTTTTTCTTGCCAAGTCAGAGCTCATTACGGAGCTAACAAGCAAAACCTCCTTAAACAGTCTTAGGTAATTTAAAGTGAAAATAAAAAAGCTATAAAGCAGCATTATCTGTTTTGTGCGCTCTGAAGTGGTGAGAACTTTTTAGGTGATCAATTATAAGATGACACTGACAAACACTGCAGATAATACAGTTTAAGGGGCTAAAGTTAAACATCAGTAAGATACGAAAAGTGGGATAAACATTTACTCAATATTACATCAAGGTCTTCTCAAGTTAATTGACATTAAAGCAGCAGCAAAAGCTCTACATGAAAACAAGCTAAACTTACAAAGGATTCTAGTGAGAGGAGGTGTGAGGCATCAAACATCAAAGTATGGTTACTCTTTTAATAATACTCAAATTGCAATGTTATGCAAGTCACATACACTGATAACAGTACTTCTTATTCTTCAATGGTCACACCTATGAAGCAGCAACATCTGGCCCAAACACACACACACACACACACACACACACACACCTACACACACACACATACACAGGGACTGATCTGTCCCATGCCTTTGTTTGTTTGGCAGGTGGCACACACCCAGCTGGTTTCGATCACATCATTGCACAGGCTTGGTGGCCAAAACGCTCAATTTTTGTACATTGTCATTTAATGTCATTCAAGACATTTTTGTCTTCAACTGATCAACAGTGTATGAGTTGCATTTTTCGTTTGTGTCCTTGGGTATGTGTTGCTGTTTTTTTCTCTTTTTGTACCTGTAGCATTCCACTTTTCTCCAACATGAATCAGTTTGCACAAATCCTCTGAGATTTGTGTACCTACGTGACTCCACAAGGGACTATAAAAACCTTTCCAATCTTATAGTTAGCCTAGCATTTTATAAGGTTGCCCAGCTGGTGAAGAGTTGAAAAACATGAATACGTCATTTCTCACTTTGTTTAAGGCCTTTGTTCGCAGCACAGTGTTTGACAGCAGATCGACAGCAGCTTAATTTCAAGTCTAAAATACTGCCACATTAACAGCCATTAAAAAAGTTGCATTTTGTACTTTACTACATGTTTATTATTCACTCTAGGTTTAAAGTGGAATATCAAACTATTCTTTCAAACCTCAATAGCAAATTAAAAGCTTGATGAGAAGGGTTCAATCTCAAAGCAGAAATTAAAATTATTCCAGGACTGGTGTTGTTGGTTTTAGATGTTAACATTTTTTTTATTTTATAATGTCTGAGTGACAACATTTAGAGACAAAAGGGGGTGAGATAAATAAGTCAGACACAGTACATGCACAATATGGCCAACGGACAGCTGACAGCTGGCATCATGTTTTATGACTGAGTATATATTTGATCTCGAAAAACTTCAGAAGGAATAGTGGTTTCAACTAGCTTATTTTATTTGGAACAGGACAGTGCAGCTTGCAGGCATGTCAAGCAAATATGATCCTGGTGGGTAGTGCTAAAAAGCTCTTATTACTGAAAGGGACAGCTGTCCTTCATTGTATTCTCCCTCAGCACAATTAGATAGATGGTGAGCACAAGTGGAAGGACTGAGTCAGACCAGAGTGAAGCCAAGTGTAAAATTAATTCAGATTTAATCAGATTCTTCCCCCTTTATCTGAAAAATAAGTGAAGTGATTTATGGTTAAGTGGGTTTCCACAACTCACCGCAATTAGCCTCGTCTGACCCGTCTGCGCAGTCAGGGTCCTCATCACAAACCCAGAGTTTGGAGATGCAGTGCATGGAGGCCTTGCACTGGAACTGGTCCGGAGAGCAGGTGCTTTCAGCTGTAGGCAGAGAGACAGGTAGTGTGTGTGTGTGTGTGTGTGTGTGTGTGTGCGAAAGGAAGAAAATTTGAATTTGTAGAAATAACCTGAGTAATCTGAGTAATCATAAAAAACTACAGTGATTAAAGAACCAGTGAGGAAGCCATTCATTTCTCCCAAACGCTTACACATCTCCCTCACATACCTTTTCAGTGTTTTATTATAGCAAGGTTGCAATAGTTGCTTGTTATAAAACCTGACAATGTTTCAGATATCATTTTAATTTCGGTGGTGCAATGCTCATTACAAAAGTGCATTCACAACCACATCCAATCATTGTGGAAGTCTAAGAAGGGGTGAAGTAATTAGCTTCACTTTAATTAAAGCGGTTTAAGCCTCGCTTTCCCCTCCTTACTTTCTTGAATTCTCTACCCCCACTCTTACCCCTCTTGCAATCACATGCAAGACAAATGCAGCAGTCTGAAAGACTTGAATGGGGTGTGATATTCTGATGAGTTACATCATGACAGAGAAAAACTGTTCTTATCTGCTCTGCGATTCAATTTCTAATCCCTCTGCACAGGAAAAGGCCATAACAAGGGTTGCCTTTGGAATACCTAATGAAGACTATGTAATGTTAATGGTGTCATATAGTCTGTCCTAGCATAGAAATACATTAACCATGTCAAAAAATGACAATTAAGGTGATTTATCTTATTCCATTAAATTATATATTTAAACAAAAATATCAAAAATATATTGATAAACTACCCGGTCTAAAAGCTCAGTAAAGACATGTCTAAGACAATAAGTCTGAACGTAGTAAAGCAGGGCCTTACGGCAGTCTGTCTCATCCTCTCCATCACCACAGTCGTCCTGACCATTGCAGCGCAGGTTAAGAGGGATGCATTTCTGTTTCCTGGTGCACTTGAACTGGCCTGACAGACAGATATATGTCTCTGAAAGAGAAAACAGGCAGGAGCAGAAGGAGGTTGCATCAATAAAAAAATGCTTGGACTCCAAACAAAGCACCTATACTACTACTGACTGGTGGTGATTCAACCTACAAAATAGGCAGTTTATGAAAACATTTACATTTACTGTTAAAGGCTTAGTGTCTGCTAATGAAGCATTTTGCATCTGCAATTTGTTTAAAATAAATAGAAGTGGATACACATGGAAAAAAACAGGACTAAGGCTGCAGCTAATTATTATTCTCATTATTGAATAATCAGCTATTTTTTCAATGAATGGATTGTTTAGACTATGAAATGTTAAACTGTGAAAATGTGGTGCCCGTTAAGTTCTGAGAACCCAAGGTGACATCTGGAATTGCTTGCTTTGTCTTACAAGCCAAACCCAAATACTTTTAATTTACATTAATATGAAACAGAGGAAAACAGCAAATTCTCACATTTAAGAAGCAGGAAGCAACAAATGTTTGGCATTTCTGCATGATAAATTATTCAAACAATCAGTTATAAAAACGGCCTTGATTAATTTTCTGTTGATCAACAAATTCGACTAATTGTTTTAGCAATAAATAGTACTATCAACAGAATATTTGAAAAGAAATGCAGAAACAGGGTTAAGGTTACAGCAATCAGCAAGAGGCAAACTATGACACAAAATTAAAAAGAACCTCTTAGATTTTTAACTTAAACAGCAATAGTTGTTCGATCCTTACCACAGTTAGCTTCATCTGAGTTGTCACCACAGTCGTTCTCTCCATCGCAGATGAATGGAGGTAGAGCACAGAGGCCAGTACCACACTGGAAACGCCCAGGCTGACATTTGAATTCCGCTGTTGGAAAGAAAACCATAACTATATCTCAGAGTATATACTGTAAGAGTTCAGAGAATATAGATATCGCTACAGAGCATTGTGTAAAAGAGGAACACTAAATAAGCAGCAAAGACAGAAACATAACTCACTTCAGTTCCAATTCAATTTGAGTATTCCTCAAAGCTCACCAGAATAAGAGTTGACTTTGTCTGGTATATAGTACTATTTTAAAGCCAACCTTGGAATAATGTGGCACTCACGGCAATCAGCAGGTTCATCTGATCCATCCCCACAGTCATCCACTGTGTCACACTTCCACCAGAAAGGGATACACTCATCTGTCCCGCAGCGAAACTATTAGTACCACAGAGAAATATAAAAAACCCACAGAATTTCAAGTCAAAATGAATACCTGACTCTCCATTTTAGCTTCAACATTCTTCAAAGTCAAAGTCAAAATCAATACACAACCATTTCCTAGAATCTACAGCACATGTCAGAAGAGGAAAGCATATGAGAGTAAAGCAATTTGCCTTTAGGGAAAAAGGACTGATCAGGATAGAAAGGCAACAACACGATCAAATTAAACTTAGAAGTAGGAGGGAAGAGAAATGTAGCTGACCTGACTGGAGGTGCAGTTGGAGAGGCAGGTCTTATTGTCAGCAGCCAAGTAAAAATTAGTGGGACAGGCACATTTGTGTTCCCCACCGGGGGATAGAAGACACAGGTGGCTGCATCCTCCATTGGCAATCTGACACTGGTGCTTGGGTACTGTACAGAAGGACAGAAGTACATAACTGAGTTCAAACTGTATTACGCAAACCATTTTCTTTATAAAACTACAAAGGAGGCCCACAACAACTGCTCGGCATGGGAGGATAGAACGAACGTGAGTGACAGATGGACTTCATACCTTCAGGCTGGCGCAGGGAGTGGTAGACCTTGATGGATTTGATGGCTTGCCAGGAGTTGAGGAGCTCCATCCCTTGAGCGCCAGTTGTCTTGTGAGCACGTCGTAGTGATTTGGACTTCCCATCAGTCCAATAGACAAAGTCCTCAAACAAAGTCAGAGCCATTACCCCTTGGATGTGATCATATGACACTGGAGAGGGACAAACGGCCATTGGCAAGCTTCAATTAAAATCAGTTTTATTCAATTTAGCAACCAAGGTGGCGTTAATTGTGTGGCACTTGCAGTACAAATGTCCTTGACTATTTACAGCAACAAGGATTGAGACTTCCAATCAGTCACATCCACAACAGATCCATCTTTAATTTTCCAACATTTAAGTCAGATTTGGAGCAAGTAGAGCTGTTTCCAGTCTTTGTGCTAAGCTACACTAACTTGCTGCTGGTTCCAGCCTTATATTTAACAGACAGATATGGGATAGTATAAATCTTCGCATCTAACTGAGAAAAAATCTAACTAACTGAAAAAATGTGTAAGTGTACTTCCCAAACTGTCAAAGTACTCCTTTAACATGGAAAACACCTTAGTCTCACCTTTGCGTCTTTTGGTGCCATCCATGTTGGCAAGCAGGATGTGGTTGTCGTCTGCCCAGTAGAGCCTCTTGTTGGTATAATCGATAGTGAGAGCAGAGGGGCTATAGATCTCTGTGTCAATGACAACCGTTTGCCCTCGGCCGTCCATGCCAATACGTCCAATGTGAGGGGATTCACAGCAGTCTACCCAGAACACGTACCTATTCAGAAGTATAGCACAGTTCAAAGAGCTTGTACTACAGGAGGCAAACATGACAGGAATAAAAATTAGTACTGACACAAAATGAAATTCCTCAAATGAGAAATGGATCGAACAGTTTCCAGGTTAAGCATCTGAAAAGAGCAACTCTACCCCTGTTCTCACTGAAATCAGTCCTTATTCAGAAAACACTAAAGCATTATGTTGAGCTTTACAGTGATGACAATGTGCTTACCCTGTCTGCGGGTCCAGAGCTAGATCCGTGGGGTTCTTGAGGCTAGAACTGATCAGGATGGTAGGGTAGAGGCCATTGGCTTTGGATACTTCCAATGTTTTCCTTTCCGCATCACACCAATACAGATTTTTTCCTATCCAATCCACTGCTAAGGCGCTGGGCACTGCTGTTTTGTGGACTATCTAGTAATGCAGGGAGAGAAAGATCAGTTTCAACATGGAGGTTGGTTTATTCTTTAGTTGGCATTTGAGCAAAATTGGGTCAAATTGACAAACACAAGAGCGTGTACAATGGGTAGGTCTTCTTCTGTCAGGTAGGAGCAACTTATTTCAACCCTGACAGAAATAAAAATCTGAATTACTTTATCTCCCACAATATAAATCTAGAGACATGAGTCTGGTCTCAGTGAGACAGGATCTTCTCCATCAAAACAAATACTTCTATTTACTACTTCTACCAAATTACACACAAGTCCCACAACATCCAGAGCTAAAATTTACATTTTTGTGATGAGTGGGCATGTGTTGCTGTAGTAATACAAAGCTAAAGGGTGCTATAGGGCAGGGGTTCGCAACCTTTTGTAACTTAACACCCACTTTTGATTAAAACATTTCCAAGGACCACCTTCCCAAATAAATGAGGAAAAAACATAACATCCTGGGTGCTTTGTGTTTAAGTGTCTCTGGAGCGTCAATGATTTTAGCACCCCATTTGACAGGATTTCACCACATTCAACACACTGTGCTTTGCACTGCCTGCCATTATGAATCCAAATTTAATGTATTCAAGCTCATATTTCCTCACCACATGCTTTGGAGCTTTTGCTGGCGCAGGGTTGTCTCCCACATCACTTTTTCATTTCAAAGACTGATCCATCTTGTGTCTCTGCATCCAAGGGAACGTTAGCTAGCTAAAACTGGCAACACGTTTGTCCCTCCCTGATGATGTGTCATGATCATATTCGTGATTGGCATGGTGATATTCAACATAACTGATCATTGAAACCATTCATTTTAATTTACCGTGTTTTACTTATGTGAATTCTTGAGCACATTTAGATCTAAAAATAACTAGCTTTGTAAATGACCAAAATTTTAACTTTAATCTAACCATTTGGCAATACCAATGGCTCCGTGGCCCACTTGATGGCCAAGGCCCACTGGCTGAGAATGGCTTCTATAGGGCGATCATTAATGACCAGAACTGCAGACCAGAAGCTGATCTGTACAGATGAGATTAAAATGTCGCAGTCAAAATTGGCTTGCAAAAACAGATGATGTTTTCTTAACTTATGTAAATTTATACTGAAATTTCTGTACACACAGACAGCAACATCTGTAAAATTAGGATATCTCCAGCAATTAGTATGACTATAAAATGATGTGTTGTATGTGTTGCTTTTACTTCCTACTTATATATTTTGGTATGTTTGTGTGTGCACAGCATTGCCACAACTGCTAATATTGTGGAAAAATCAATAGTCTATTTGAGCTCCTTACATATTGCATTAGATACATATTGCAAAAGATACAAATGTCAGGATATGTTTTTTTAGCTCAGGATTCTGGTGATGCCTGCTATAATCCAAATGCTTTCACTTGGAAGTGAAAGAGTTTACTAGTCTGGTGAAAAGGAAAAGCACAGTAGTTCGTGCACTTATTTGTCAGAACGAGGAGCTGTGTCTAAAGACTTAACTAATTAATTAAGGTACCAATGTAGTTTGACCCATGCATAATTATGCATAGCACATTTCTCAAATTAGAGACAGATGGAACGCACAAATCATTCCTGCTGCTGTATGACGGCTACAGTTGTGGCTGACATTAGTAACAATATAATTAATCTAACTCAGTACAGACTTGCAGTGACTCTTAATCACATTCAAATTGTATTTTGATGTGCATATACAACTGAACTCACTAATATAGGTCAGAGTGAAAAAAGCTAAATTCAATGTGCATGAAACAGGTGTTTTTTGTGATTTTGAAGAGGCCTGTATGCCCCCACCAACTAAAGCCATGAAATTTGCTCTTTGCACTCGTGTGCACAATATGAAGTGGTTTGACCAGGTGAATACGCAGATACAATTTCATGCAAACAAATATCAAAATTGCGCTGCCTGATCTGTGTAAATACATCCTAAGCTGCATCACTTCACCCACCCTAGGGCAATTACCAAACAGGTGCAAGCGCAAAAACATTGGCTGAATGTAGAACTCTGTATATTCCATGAGAAAACATTAGTTAATTTTCCAAAAAGTACCCCATCTACAAATATGAGTATTTGTAGGTAGCAGGTAGGGTAGGATGGGGGGCAGCAGAGAGACATCTCATTGATCGTTTTCATCCCATTGTGCTAATCTTAGTGAGAGATTTGGTTAAAATATAAGTGAAGGTATTCAACTGATGTAAACATACTATCTAGGAACATCAATATTCCCAAGATAGTCTAGCCTTTGAGTTTGCAAAAGCAGTTGTTCAGAATAAACACAATAATCATTGTGCCAGCTGGCAGATAAAGCCAATGGCTTTTAAAACCCTCTTTTATAAAAAAAAATAAATAAAATAAAAAAATCCCAGCACCCATGCAATCTGTCATTAAGGAACATGTGCTTTGAGGCTTTTTCTGCTATCATTTGCAAGAAAATATGTAGTCCTGGCAAAAGACTAGACCTTCCCCTAAGGAGTAAATTGGACCAAACTGAGCTTAAAACAGTCACTCATTGAGCAGTATTTTCCATCAAAACTGCCTCCTCAGGCAAAAAAGGAGTTGATACTCATTATATAAAGTCTCTCTGGTTTGTGTTATCCATAGCATCTCACGGTCTTGATCAAAAAGATTGCTTCATGTGGAACTGAAGGTTAACTTGTGAGGAATGTCAACATTTGAATATGGCTCATCGAAACATAAAGACCAGATAAATTTAAAGTTTGTTTGATCTATTCAGTTATGAAAGTTCTCACCTTGGCATCACACAAACCTTTTGCTTTCAGTCAAGAACTGAAATGTTCTTTAGAAGACCCATCAAAGGTATGGGTGCATTTTGTCTTTTATAATTTGATAAATCTAAAGTGTTTTCACATAAATAAATGTCCATTTTGTCACTATAGCAAGATGTAACACTGACTGTTTCAGCAATGATAGCTCAGCAACAAGGATGGACAGATAAAATTACCTTTGGACATCGAAGGTAAACCCAATTACATAAGGCAAAAAACTATTGCCACATTTCACTTTATGAGATGAAACTAGTCATTCTTTAATGTCACAGTGGTGGTTTTCTATCGGCTATCAAATGCAAAATATCTGCTGTGACATAACTGATTGTGTAGCCAGTGTAACTGCAAAATGCTTCAAAGTTTCAACCCGCAGTGCGTAGGGCAACAGCAGTTTACTCTTAAAAAATAGATGAAATAAACAAAATAAAATAGCTAAAATGAACATACATTGTTTTAATTAAACCATACAATTCAATAAATCTCTGCCTTGTTCAGATGAAAATCCTATATTGGCACAGAAGAAATCCACAGAAATCTGTGATCCTCAATCTTTTCTTCCTCATATGGCAAACCTATACCAGTAGCCGGATATCAGTGGCTCTTTTAATTAACCCAATGTGAGAAGCTCCCTGATCTGTGTCTCAGACAGTTTGTCCTCTTGCTAAGCTGTGGCAGTGGCTCAAACAGAGACTGGGGAAGTAATTGAGCTGAATGAGCCTAATGCCCCCACACACCAATGCTAATGAGATGTGGGATGGGGGCCCAGCAGGTGCTCTGCTGACGTCCCAGTGTCCCCAGTATCTGGGCTCCAATCCCATGACCCAGACAAACCTTGGTGGTTACACCAGAGAGCACCATTGTATCACTGGTCTTGTTACATTTATCTGAAAGTCATTGGTGATATTCCTATTATCACTAACACACTAATACAACTTCATTGTAGCTACGTTAACAGCCTATTCGCTAACAGGCCGTTGGCTGTCGACAGAACAAATCCATTATGTTGACTATATAAAAGGATAAAGGGTGGCTATCATCTGATGAGCAGTGATAATGAGCCACTTAAGCGACATTCTTGGTTTTACAAACTCAAACAGATCATCTTCACAATAGAAAAAGTTGGTGTTGAAATGCATCTTGATCATTTAAATTAATTAGTAAAAAAACATAGATGGATTGAGCAAGGAAAGATTATTAAATACAAGTTGGACAGGGAGCAAGCAAAGCAAAGCCAATGAATCTTGGGTAAAGTGGCACAAAGCACCATATGGCATGAAGTCACAGTAACTGAATCCTGTGGTACCTTGAGGTCACTCCCATTGAGGCGCATTCTGTTGATCTTTCGACCACTTGGCCTGGTTGAGTCCACCCAATAGATAAATTCTTTCTTGTAGTCAAAGTCTATGTGGATGATGTTGTTAAGGCCCTGAAAATACAGAGGAGAGAGAGCACAGGTATATAAAAATGTCATTTGTAGTTTCAATGAAAATTATACAATAAGGGATCTTAAGTTCCCTGCGAGGATTAAAAAATTATTAGAAGACACTTTCAGTGGCAACAAAAGTGTACAACAGAGTATACATTAACTATTAAATTCCACACCATATTATCCCTAAAGTTACTTTGATATGCCCGTCTATAAAACAAGGCGTGTATAAACCCCTTGTTAATTCCTTCTTCACAGCATATCCATGATGCAAACTTTACTGTAACATGCAGAACATACATAACACTGTTAACAGATAGATATTAACCCTACGAGCTTATCTACACAGGAGGCATTTCAGACGCGTTTTTCAGTCATCCGTCTTACATGCTTCTGACAGATATGCTTGTATTTTAATCAATACAGCTTTCTACACAGGTGGTGTAACGGCTCCGGTTTTACTCACACTATATGCACATAAACGCAACACAAAGCGTATTTTTACCCTTCAAGTCTATTCTCTATGTTTTATGCACCTAACAGCGATTTTGTTTTTCTGAGAGCTGCCGAAACGCAGGTGACGCAGGTCAATACTGTGCCTGAACGCATCCTGTGTAGACACAGACAGAGGACTGAAGCTGCTGTGCTATGACAAAAGTGACATTTCAATTAATTATTTGAAATGCCTACAGGTGGAAATACCAACAGGATGAGAACATATCAAAACAAGCTCAACTTCTACAGTATCTGTGTGTGATGTGATATTTACTGTACAAGCAATATTGATTTAGATGGTTTTCCCATAGGTTCCAATGCTTTCAGCTATACAGAGCATTTGAAGAACCAGTGAAGTCTCAAATGCTCTGTGAAGTCGAAGTCCTATCAAAGCAAAAGAGTGATGTACTTCCCTTCTCTGTCATGCTCACTGGACCCCACTGTCAGTCAAACACAGCTGCTCACCAAACAAGTGCCCCCATCCTGCTGTCTCGCAACGTGGGTGCCGAGAAAAAAGGTGTCAGATAATCTGACAGGCGAAATGAGACATCTTCATCAGATCATCAACACCCTTACAGACAGGCACCAAAGTGCCCTGGGGGAACCCTTCTCCATCCCAAACATGAGCTATAGAGATGAAACCCGCATGCCCCTTTTATCAGTGCCTCTAACCAGAGATACATTTCATCCCTGTAGACTGTATAGAAATCAACCAACTACAAAATGAATCACAAGCTTGTAACAATAGATTCTGATGTATGTATAAATGTATACATATTATAAAAATGTGTGCTTACAGTTTTTTACAGCGCAAGTAATCATATCGACATCACTGTAAATATGCCATTGATTTCCTGTTCCACATATTCAACTACTTTTGTTTCTAAAATAAGACATGTATGACAGGAAAACCTTAGGGATGCAGTCACCAGCCTTTGTTCTCCAACTGACTTTACTTTGGCTTTTGGCTACCAGTCCAAGCATTAAATATAAATGATCCCCACTTTACAACTTTAAAGTGGCGATCATTTCTATAATAACCGCCACCAACCTAATTTGGTAGCAACATGGTAAAACTTAGCGATATTGTAGTTGAACTCTGGCATAAAGTAATATTTATCAAAGAACATTTTATAACTCGATTTCACTGATTTCTTTCTATGAGCTGTCATTTTATCAGCTGATGGAAAGCCTTACTGACTTAATGTAAAAATGTTCTCCCAGGTAATCGTGTTCCTAACTGTATAAGAGCCAGAAATCCAGCTCTGAAAAATTAAAACAAACAGAGCCACTCTTAAACAATATGTTATTATACAATTATTATTCATTATAATTTTATAATTTATAACTATACAATAATATTGTGTGTCACTTGTGTTTGTGGTGGGAAGACAAAGTTATGCAAACAGCAAAATCAACGCATTAGGAAAATATTTGCATTTAAAATGTACATAATATCATTAATGTGTAATCTGAACAGGGTATGTAATGGTGTGGTTAAGTGATATGAGGTCAGTGAAGTATCCACCAAGTACTTTGCAAAGCCATGTGCATATTTCCCTCTCTAGCTCCCATTAACTCTAACATGCAGTGATTAAAGTGAGTTGTGGCTGATGAGAACTCCGATACAGGCAGTAGAGTACATCGAGTCAAGAGGTTAATATGACTGTGAGAGGAGACTGTAGGATACCGGTAGGTTGATTTACAGTAAATCACAGCCAACCATTTGTGATAATCAACAGTCAGATTCAAGCATTGCCCAGAGCAGCTGTGATGAGACCTAGGAATAACTGAAATAGCTTTTCCATGGGGTCCTGAAATGGGGGATTTTGCTCTCTGCCAAGCAGAATGGCCAGTTTCCTCTGCCCACATTGTGGGGGTTCGGAAATCCTGATGGATAGTGGACATGTCATTTAAACAACACTATACTTTACAGAGGTTGTGCAATATTTTCAGGTTTAATCACAAAATTCCCTTGTGAAAATAACTCCTTGAGGCTCAGGAGCACAATCGCCTACGTACAGGTTTTTTTTCTCTGAAGTAACACTGAATGTCTGAATTTCATTGAGGTAATATCTAATGTTCAGTGAAAAGGGGTTCTCTGCACAGCTTTCATGAATGTGCAGCTCAATCAGGAGCACACAGATTGATTTGCAGCAGGCTGCAAACTTTTCAACAGTATTGTTTTTATTAAAGTCTGAAAGACATCATTTCAATCCCATTCTTTCTTAACATTATTGTCCACAATTTCTGCAATATAAAGCATTGTATTCACAATCCAATAAGGTATCACTTGCATTACCTTTTGATGCTCTCTGCAAAGGTACTATTTGCTCCACACATTTGGCAGGTGATCATAACTACACTGTCACAGAAATTTAAACCCACACAAGAGGCAGGGGAGATTAATTAAACGCAAAGAGAAAATTAAACGCAAAGAGAGGACGATGTAAAGAAGGTAATTAGATGAATTTCATTCACAATCTGTTGATGGTCTAATAATGGTGAACACTCATCCTCTACCCTGTGAAATCTTCACTACAGGCACAATGGCATTGATATCGCGTACCTGTTTCAAGATGGTGTAATTTGAGCCATCCACACTCAGCTTCCGGATCTCATGGTGGTCCGCCATAATAAGAAAAGGCTCTTCAGCTGAAATGAGGAACATGCAGCGTTAAGAGGACCACTGGGACTTAAAGTTATGCACTGAATTTCTGTAAGTTGAGGGCTAACAAAAATCAGGCTGACCTGACAGAGCCTTGCATGTATTGGGGTTGCGCTCCAGGGCTTCATAGCCATCCACACACATGCACTTGTACGAGCCATAAGTGTTGATGCAGCGCTGGCTACAAGGAAGGGTAGTGGAGCATTCGTCAATATCCACACAAGTCTTCCCATCATCCTTCAGGTGGAAACCGGGCCAGCATTTACACTGATGACATGAAAATACAATGAAAATTACAAAAAATGGTAGCGATTTGATCGTTATCAGCTATTAAAAAGTGAATTTTGAAAGAAATCATTTAAGTTTTATGTTCTGACTGGCTTAGGCATGTTTGAAAACACTGAACATTTGAGTTCTTTCTTTATACAATGCTTCATTGTGGCATACTTGAAGAGGCTGTGCTTTTACAGTAATTTTAGATCAATCTGTAACAGACAATATATTTCAGACTCCAGTGCCTTTTTTTCAAAGTAATGCAGGTCAGCAATGAAAGAAATGAAAATCAAAACCTAGCACCCAACATATATGACGGCATCAAAGCCATGATATAGACATACTGTGCCATGGCTCAAAAATTCCATCGCACTTCAGTGACCAGGGCCCCCAAAAATAACCCAAAGTGCTTGTATCAGCTGCTCTGGACCCACTGCAAATCCCTTTCTTATCCAAAGTTATAACCTTGAGGGCCTTTCTGCTGATCTCCCTGTTCGGGCCACAAATGGATGAGCTAAGGGTCTGCATTGATGTGCTCTCTGTCCAGCTCTGCCCCTGTCATGACAGGGAAGATAGGTTTTCTGTTCTTTCAGCCACTTTTCTGATGCACTGAGCAGTGTTATGGAAGAGTAGGAGAGGAAAATCCATGAACTAAGGCATAAACTACCACAGTCTGACAACATTGATGGCCATCAGAACACTCCAGCAAGACATGGCCTTGACCTGGATTCAACCCTAAGATCACATGCCACCCTTGCCAGGCACGGCACAATCGCCCGGCACAGTGAGGGAGCACCGACAGTTGTTGGCATACCATTAAACTCTCCTCACAGTGTTCAAGGTTATTCAAAAAGTGAGAGATTAAATGTATGTATACTCCAACCCATCTTTATCTGTTTAATGATGTGCAAAGTTAGGCTTGATTCATTAGCGGCCATTCATCATTCATGTCTGCACTATTACTAATATAAGCTCCACATTTTACCTGCTATTAATGATGCGAGTGCTTAGAACCGTAGTCAGTGAAGTCTATAAATTAAAATGTTAGACTGTAGTAATATACTTTAAACTTGAATACCATTATGCAAGTCACACTGAAGTAGAACACATTATAGCTGTGACTCATATTTACAAATGAACATGCAATGTGCATTTGGAAGGGAGCCTTTTGCTTTAGCTCCAAACCACAGTGACTAGTTTATAGGTTGCTTAAATATTTTTCCAATTGTTATATTTCCATCTGCATTTTTACTGCTCCCTGGTTTAAGCTTAACTGTAGCCAGCAAGTGATTCGGAGGAGGAATGCACTGTTAAGCTACTGAACCGTGACTAGTCCACCAGTCACTTACCTTGTATCCCACAGGAAGATCTTGGCAGTCCTGTGTGCATCCACTGACTCGGCGGTTCACACATTCGTTTACGTTACAGTTCCTCTCATCTGACCGGTCTCCACAATCATTTTTCCCATCACAGAGATTCCCGTCAGAGATGCAGCGTCCATTGGAGCACATGAAGAAGGAGCCATTGCACAAGCTTCCTGAAAAGAGCAAGACATGACTGTCACTGGCACAACGCCCTGTAATTTCTCAACAAGGATGTGGAATGTTTTTGACTTGACAATGGCTCTCGACAGATTAATTCCTTTCAAGAAAGCTCTCCTGGTTGTAGTGCCTTTTGTTTCTGCCATATGTCCCAGACAGTTTCCTGGGCAAGTGGTGCCGCTTGTGACACTGATGAAGAGATTCCAGCTGAGAGCCAAACAGCAGTCTTACCTGCGGCCAGACATTTGAGGTTTAGAGGCAGTTCGTCAGAGTGGTCGGGGCAGTCTGCATGGCCGTCACACTCCCACTGAGAGCTGAGAAGACAGCGGCCGTCCCCGCAGCGAAATTCCTCTGATCCACAGGAGCGATAGACTGAAGAAAGAGATTTTTTTTTGGTTACACTTGGACTTGACAGTGACACAGCTTCAATTTAGGGTGTAAGAATTAAGTGCAAATGGTGAAAAACAAGGCAAGATTTCTATGGTCATTGTTCATATTGCAATGAAGCAACCTCATAGCGTATATAGAAAACATTGCTGATTAACAAACCAAGCCATCTGGAGGTAGAATGGTGTTCACAGCTGCATTGGCCAATATTTAATTACATAAATACACATGTTTCATCAGCCCAAGTCATCACAAAACAAGGCTGTGACAGGGAATCTCCTCTAGTTGAGACAGCAAAACTTGTATATGCCCAAATAAAACCAGAGTGTCAGTATGGTTACAAGCATCATAATATCAAATTAAAATAAGAAAAAACAGAAACTCAGAGCAGTCCAGAGAAACATGGACTGGTCTATAATAAACTAGCTGCAATAGACCTAGCATTTTCACCTTCAGAAGCTTAAAAAGAAGACACATTTCTCTGGAATGCACACTTTATTTAATTAACAATATAAACAATATGAAATCCTTTCTATAGATAACCATGCCATCATTTCAAACAATGTTATAATTTTGCATAGAAAACTGGCCAAGGTCCAGGGAATGCAGTAACTATTTAAGACACTATCTTCCAAATGAACTTCTGTTCTAATTGAATGTGCTTATATTTAGTTTTTGCATGGCAGGTGTGTTTGTTATCACATTTTCACAATGAGTCAACAGTGTTTAATTTTGGCCCTTGATGTAGGGACTCTACCACATTGTGGCCACATGTTTTAATTGGGCTTAATTCTCGGCTGTCCTGACCTGCCTAGTAGCATGGAGAACCCCTTTTCTCAAAGAAGAATGTGTAACCGTGCAGAGTTCATGGTAAAAGTAAGAAAAGACAACCAAGTCCACCAGCACTATGCTAGGAAACAGTTTTTTCAACTTCCCTAGTTTAGCTTTCAAGCGCATATCCATATACCATTGGTGAATATTAAGAGCAAGAGAGAAAGATAAATCTACTTGCCACATTCCACTGACTCATCAGACCCATCTCCACAGTCGTCATCATGGTCACAGATGAATCGATGGGGGATGCATGCATTGTTGCGGCAGCGAAACGAGCTGTCATCGCATGTGTTGTTGGGTGCTAATGCATGAAAAGAAGTAGATTCAATGGCTTACCAAGTGATAAACATTTTTCTCTAAACATGGCATGCAATATGTATAAAACGTCAACATTAGTAAGCCTCATGCTGCTCCACTGGTCTTTGTGTTTTCTAATAGTTTTTCTGTTGTTTAGTAAGCTTCAAAGTAGAAACAATAAAGTTTCAGATGAATGGTCCAGTACCAGTTTGCAGAAGGTAATCCAGATTACACCATTCAGAGAAGGCTGCAATTGTGCAAAACCTTCCATTGTTCACTACTTCCCACTAAACACTGGTGTTCTTTTCCTTGCTTAAAAAAGATTTTGCCAAGGGATTTACAGTAGGTGCTTGGTGGGTTTCATTTTCTATGGGCTAATCTAAAATTAAACAAGGACAATAATGTGTGAACAAGCAATGATTTCTTAATTCTGGGATTACATTAAGTTTCTTTTATAATTGCAGGGAGCTTTTCAATGTGTTGAACAGGAGTTTACCACAGCCAGCTGCAGAAAGTTCATCACTCCCGTCAGGGCAGTCCCTTTCGCCATCACAGAGCCATCGTTTCGGAACACAAGCGTACGACCCAGGGCAGCTGAACAGCCCTGGAGCACATGTTACTGTTCCTGAGAGAAAGACAGGACCACATGTTCTACTTTCAAAAGCCAAAGAATACAATGGATCAAATGCACCACAGAGAATAATGAGTACAAAGGACACTGAACTGAAGCAGATATATTTTATTAGGCTGGTACCTTCTGTTATCAGTGAACATTTACCAGTATTTCCAATAAATCAAAGAACTTGTTCTGCCCTTATATGAGGTATCA
The DNA here is from genome assembly GCA_002120245.1 of Maccullochella peelii. Taxonomy (NCBI): domain Eukaryota; kingdom Metazoa; phylum Chordata; class Actinopteri; order Centrarchiformes; family Percichthyidae; genus Maccullochella; species Maccullochella peelii. The sequence goes on from LKNJ01003520.1 coordinate 22,760, forward strand.
GACTATATTAGAGCTCAGAATAAAAGTTTTGGTTATGGTTTTGAACTGATAGCCCTTTCTGGCCTAAACAAACTCTAATGTTCATTATGCAGCAGTTCCCCTGATGCAAGCTAACAAATAATGACTATGCTATTGTGACTAACAATTATTTACTTGAATTCTGTAAGTCAGCAATACTCTCCTTTATCTTAGGACTGGCCTTTAAGGCAAAAGCAGAAAAACACTGCACTGAGAAACAAAGGTAAATACAGTAGTTCAATTAAGCATGTACTGTATAGCTGAAATGCATATCTTGTTTTTGACAAGAATTGTGCCTGGCAAACCTTTGGGCCAGTTCATTAATATTTCCTCAACACTCCATTACAGTCCAATTATACAACCAATGTTCACAGCAATTCTTGTCTCTTTATTGTGGTTGGATTCTTTTTATTTTATTGTAGAATTCATTACATTCACATCTCATTTGCCCATTGAAATAGCTGTGCCTCTTGGGCCTCAGTGATGAAAAATCTATTTGCCTCAGTGCCCACTCGAATCATCAGAAATGCCTGTGGTCTCTTTTGTTGTCTCATTAAGATTGTTTCATTTCTGTCCATTCATTTCCAGCTTTGCTAAGGGGAACACATGGAGCTGTCACACGTACTATAGCAGATGTGACCTTTTACACCAACAGCAGATTCCTCATGACAGCTGAAAGGGCACTAACCACAGATCTGCACACTCTCGTCAAGGCCATCCTCACAGTCGTTCTCCCCATCACACAGCCATTGTTTGGCAATGCACTTGTTTTTTGAGCAGGCAAACTGGTTCCACAAGCATGACGAGTCTGCAGAGGGCAGTGGGAAAGGAATTTCAATGCCATAAATCAAACAAAGTGAGGAGGAAACAACAACAAAAGCGGCATACCCTATAGAAAGGGCAGAGTGTTTTTAATCAAAACACAACAAGTGGGCTGGCTTCTGTTTGCCCCTTGACTTGCTTGTTTTTCTCTGTAGTTTTTCTGCTTAGCAGTACACATGAGTGTAGCTGCCACACAAAGGATTGTAAAAATATATATTTTTTCTTTTCTCTCACAAAGGAAGATATTTTGATGAATGCTCTCGGTTTCTGTGCAGGAAAATAAAAACATCAACTGAACACAAAACAAGTGTCTAGATTAGATATCTCATCAAAATCAAAGCACGTAAGAATTAATTATTAAGATTTATTTTCTCTATTTTTATTTGAAAAGAAACTAGGCTGCTAGGGGTGAGAAGAAACAGCTGGGTGTCATCTAATAGAGCACTCTGCTGATCACTGTGTAAGAGCTATTGTGTAAAATGTGGATGTATTCATAATCTGTGTTGAGTTTGTGATACTGAGCCACCCACTCTCCCCGGGGAGTCGTTCTGTGGTCTCTTCCACTCAGATGTTAGGCCTGGCAAAGTCTGCCAAAGCTTTGATGAGAGAACGAAGGGGGGATGTGTGCTCCAGGTCACACCACAGTACAAGGAATTATGGATCCTACTGAGGGTGGGGGGTAGGGATGGGGGGTCTCCCCCACTGCATTTCTTTCCTTCCTGTCAGACTTTGTACATCACACCTGCTTTACGTGCCCTGATATGATGATGTAAGATAAGGATGAGATAAACTTTAAATGGCTAAATCTGGAAACTGTAATTATCCAGACTTTCTGTACGTGATACTAAATTTGCACTTCAAATGCGAACAGCTGCTGTATAAGAAAATAGCAGCTCTACAGCACATTAAATGTATCAAAGAAAGTCTTTCATGTCTCACTTTCAGTAGTGTTTCACACAGTAGAAAAGCACATTATGCATTGTGAAGTGACAAATGACTATTTCATGTAATCAGATGTGGAATTTGAAAATTCTGAAATGTAATGACATTTTCCTGGAACCACTTTGCCTTTGCAGTCAGATTATCAGTGGCTGGAGCTTTTTATATGATAATTAACTCAGAGGAATGGGAATATTGTCTATTTGTCCCGAAAAAATCTATTCAGAACTTTTTAAAGCGTTGTGGCATAATTCATATCAGTTCTGATATAAGCACATTTGAAGCATGGGATGTTATCATTTCACACAGGCACAAATGACATTTTTAGATTAAGGAATGGAAATGGTTGTTCATGTGTTATGCATCTCTCTAACAACATTCACGGCCAATTTACGAAATAAATCAGATAACCCGAAGAGCATTAAATATGAAAACTGGATTGCACTGAACTGCCTTCCTCTATCTGCTGCAACTGAAATGTGAACAAAGGTGCTGGTTAATTATACAAGAAGAGCAAACCAGACTAGGAAGAAATCTTAGTCAAACACTCTCAAAGGCAAAGACATGTAAATTCTACAGTTACATTTTATTTGTGTTATTCTTCTTGAAATTAGCCCCTTATGTCATCAGTCCCAAACTGCTAGTTTACAGCCTTGCTAGCAGCCCTGTGGGGCTGTTCTATGCCTATGTTTAGCAGGTATAATGTTCAACATGGTCACCATCTTAGTTTACTGAGGTAGCTTGCTAATTAGCATTAAACACAAAGTACAGCTGAGGCTGATGAGAATGTCATTAGTTTTGCAGGTATTTGGTCATAAACCAAATATTGGACAATACTGACCTGACCTGATGATTTTGCTAGATAACAAGTTAAGGAATCAACAACATTCAGTTTCATTGCAATCCATCCTCCATCACTCAAAACCACAAATGTTAACCTCATGGTGTCACTAGAGAAAAGGGAATCACCAAGGCCAGTAGGATACATTGCCTGGAAACCCTGAATGTCTGTACAAAATGTTGTGCCAATCCATCAAGATCCATAAAGTTGAGATATTTCACTGGACAAGTGAAAACTATGACCTGCTGGTGGCGAAAGGTCAAGGGATCACCAAAGATATTAGGATTCATCCTTTCGGCACCACGGACATTGTACCAAATTGTATGGCAATCCATCCAATAGAAATGGGATGGATGGGAATAAAAATAAATGTCAACCTCATGGTAGTGCTAGATGAAAAGTCAGTAGATCATGAAAATCATTAGGATTCATCCTCTGTGGACCATGAATGTACACAATTGAATCTAAATCCATCCCGTAGTTGTTAAGATATTTCAGTCTGGACTAAAGTGGTTGACAGACAGACAGAGCCATCTGTAGAGCCTAGAGATGGCTCTAGATAGTAAAAAAGAAAAAAAAACAGCTGTGTGTGTCTGAAATGGGATGTGTTTGATGTTGATAATTGCAAACTACAATAGTCAATCTATTTTACCTCACAGAGAATGTAATGCTATACTCTTCCAGGTCTGCGCACAAATGACAGCCCTAACTGCTGACTAATAGGCTAGACCAAACAGTCTATGAGCTACACAAAACAGGCTGACAACTCAATACATGCAGCAAGTGTTTTGATACTGTGTGTGTATGTGTGTGTGTGTGTGTGTGTGTGTGGACTACTCCATCAGATCTAATTACCTTGTGCATGTGTGTGACGAAGATGAAGCTTAACAACTACACTGACCACCTACATTAAAGCACCCAGTCCATTTTGCTATGATGCCGAAAGCAATGACATGCAATTGGGTATGTGTGTGAGCTGTTGGGTTTGAGGGCAAATTATACTAATCCATTCCATGACTTAATTATGGTCTTCCTGTTTAATTGGAGAGATCTTGACTTTGTCATGGTAGGTTCTGCATATATTAGCACGGATCAAAGCATAAGTAAGAATGCTCTTGCTGCCTCTGGTGAGGGAAGTAGAGGAGTGGCATTGTAATGTGTAATCCTTTCATATGTCACTGCTTTCCATTGAACCCACATTTCCATCTTCAGTATAACCATTTCAGTGACTAATGGCTCATTAATTAATTGTTACACTGGAAGTGCGGCACATTCTAATTCAAAGAGAGAAGGGGAAAAACTTGTGTCCTCAGCTGCCTCACTCTGAATTCAGGGCTGGAATTAGACTTCCAAACAATCAGCAACACCCACTTGAGAAATCTCAAACACACAATAAGGGGGAGCAAAACAAAGTGAGGAGAAATTGCCTTATGGCATAATAAACAATCTCTTGTCTTTCTGTCTCCTCCTTATATACTGTATGTAATATTTGTTGCAGGCCTGAATCTATTTAAATGACAAAAACATTACAACAAATAGCTTCTTGTTAATGGAAAATAAATATCCTTCCAACCGCCAACAGTGTTGTGTACAGCAACCAAATACCTCATCTATTTCTACCCATTAGAAAACAAAACATAATTTCAGTTTATTGTGTAGAAGCTCTTCCATGAGAGGTAAAATTTACCACACTGGAATTCATCTGCTCCGTCTTCGCAGTCTTTTTGGCCATCGCACAGCCACACGCTGGAGATGCAGTTCCCACTTGGACATGCGAAGTGGCCTTCCTCACACTTCTGCCCATGGGAAACTGGGACGAACAACAAAATCCAAGTCAGTCCCCTGAGCATTAGCAATGATTGAGGTTATTATCTTTTCCTGAGCTCTCTCTGAATCTTTTATTCCACTGTCATAATGAAAATGAGATCTGTCTTAAGTCTTTTCTAATTGAAGCTGTCTTCCTTAATCTCTCTTTGAATGCACATGCAAAATGTGCGTCTTTGTGTGTGCTTGTGTTGGGTGCTCACCTTGGCAGCTGGTCTCGTCAGCATAGTCTCCACAGTCGTTTGCACCATCGCAGATCCATGAGGGGTGGATGCACAGTGAGGTGGAGTTGCAGCTGAGGAAATCTTTTTCTTTCACCCCCAGCTTGTAAAAGTAAGTGCAGTCGGTGTGGTCTGCATACAAAACACAGCAGCACAATGATTGTCTTGTCACAATGGAAGTAATGGTGGAGGTAAGGGTGAGAGGGGCAGTATTCAGTCTGATCTGAATAACAAGCACAGATTTAAGTTACTGGATCCATCTGATCTGCTACAGGTAGCGCTGTGCTTTGCATTTTCTTTGCATTTTCATTCATTCAAGGTAACTGCAATGCAAATCCCAGGCTAAAGGACTTACTGCAGCTTTTTTCATCTGAGGCATCGGCACAGTCAATGACCTGGTTACACCAGGCTGAGCTGGGTACACAGCTCCCATCCTTGCACGATGATTCTGATGAGCCGCATGTGACATCTGGGGGAGAGAATTAGCATTTCAAAAAGATAACAGAACAGAAACAGCACTCGGAGAAAGGTACAGGTCACAACAATACTTAGAACCGCTTTCTCTGGGTGGTTAAAATTAGCTGCAGGTTGCAAACTGCCAGACAGGAAAAAGGTTTGTGATGAGTTGGAGTATTTGTTCAGTTGGACTGCCTGTGCCAAAAAAATGACATAAATGTCAGGACCCTTTTAGTGCTGTGCAAGAGCAAATCACACTTAATATGCAAGAGGGGCATCTTGGTTTGGTTGTTTATTTACCAACTACTGCACAATGGCTCCCGTCATTTTACCTCTCTGCATTACATTATCAGTATATAACTTACATAATACTATAATTAAAAGTAATGGAGAAAGTTATTGTTGTTTAATGTCCCATTAAAAAGAAAATGCAGGGCTGAAAATGACACCCTAATGAGATAAACTCCTTCCTGAAATCCCAGACTGCTGAGTTGGACGGTCCACATTAATTATGAGAACACCAGTATCTCCATGTAAGCTCAATCAGCTTGGAACAGTACTACTCTATATTTTCCCACTATATTCCAATTACAGCAGGGAAATAAACATGACTATACTTTTTACTGGATTATTTCACCACCAAGGTCAAAACAAAACCATATGGTCATATTGAAGGGACAGAAAGTTTTGTCCAGGCTCTCAAAAGCAGCAGTGGGGGGTTGGGAGCCTGTTTGAATTTGTGTACTCTTTATGATCTTGGGGCTTATTAGACAGTGAGGGCTTAGCACAGCATTAGTGTTTAGTTTGGCTAGATTGTGCTCTCAGAGGCAGCACGGGTTGAATAGGAGATCAAACGGCTGTGACTCACTGCTGCAGAAAGCTTCATCAGAGTTATCCCCACAGTCATCGATCCCGTCACAGAAACGACTGTTGGCCACACACCGTTGGTTGTAGCAAGGCCTGAAACCCTTCCGACAGCTCCTGTTAACTGGACACAGTGAAATTCATAAATATGTTAGAAATGGCCAAATACCTCAATCAACAGGTGCTTTTAGCAATTATTGCTACAAGAATTCAACATTAAACCAGCATATTTTTTGATACTTCACATTCTTATCTGAATATGCTTCAGACAGGGTTGTGAAGTGTCCCTTACCACAGTATTGCATCTTCTCATCTGATTTATCTTTGCAGTGGGCTATTCCGTCACAGGTTAGCTGGTAGTTTATGCACTCGCCATTCCCACACTCAAATTCAGTGTGGATGTTGCAGGAGGAATTTTCTGCTGCAGAAGAAGACAATGAGGGTGATTTACTATAACTGTCAAAATCTCAAATATTCATTACATACAGGTGAACTCAGAGGCAACTTTTCAATGCATACTGTTGTGAACTCCACATTTACTCCAGCAACCCAGTTTTGGGTCAACATTTGTAAATGTCATAACTGCATTCAATAACCCCATTAGCCTTATACTTCAAGGCTGGAATATGGCTGTGAAATGCCTGGCATATTGTGATATTCAATTGGTAGCTTATTCTCATTTGATCTAGTACGCTGATTAAATAATAAATGTCAACATTTTACTTTTTGTGATTTTAGTTATCAGACATAAATTAAAATTCCAACAATAAATACCATCACAGACTTTGACCAATCTCCCTCTTAACTTCAAAATATGAAACTTCTTGTTGCTTTAGTAATGAGTGGAATCGGGGTGTGGTAGACAGCCTGTTGTCCTCTATGATGACCTTCAGGCTGCCATCCAACTCTTCTGAGTCACTTGCCATGTTTAGTCTGGCCAAACTTCCCTTGTTTGAACAGCTCCTCCCACCTTCTGATTTATCCTCACATCGCATTTCAGATTTAACCAGCAACGTGTCAAATTAGGGAGCAAGACACCATCAAAATGCTTCCGTGTTGTGACTTTAAGCAGGTAAATGTGACAGCCCGTGTTTTCAATGTTGTTTTCTGCAGTAAGCAGAAAGTTAAAGTAGCACAACATTATAACTTTATATTTGTGAGCAGAATTGACTATGACTACTGGAATCATTACAAACTTACTGCTTAATCAAAGAGGAAGAGACAACTGTTCATGCTTTCCTGTCTGTGTGTGGTTATGTACAAATGAATCACTTCAAAGATATCAAAGGTTAATGTAAACACCACAAATAAAATCTTAACCTGAGTGTGGACAGAAGCCAGGTTACACTATGCATATAAATGTAGACAATGACAATGGCTCTAAAATAACTAATCCATAAAGAGCGCCATTACAATCGATAGCTGGTATTGAGAATGTTGCAGAGATTAGCATTTGTAGACTCAGTATAATTAAATCTGAAGCTCCTCATGACTTACACACGCATCTGTTGTCGTCTAACAGCAAACGTTCTCCACGGCATGTGCAATTGACCCTCCCATACGAGGTCAAGAGACAAAGGTCACCGCAGCCTCCGTTCATGTGTCGGCATGGGGACAGCTCACCTTCAATAACAATAAAAGAGAAGTGATTAGGCGGTAAGAAGAAGTCAGGAAGGAAAAATGTCCCGGGACACACACTCTCTTTTAGATGTCATCCTTTTGAGATGTTCGATAGATTCATGGAGATCTTCTGAGGGAGCATTGTGACTTACCTTTCTGCTGGGCACGCTTAGCCTGAGCCTTCCTTGTCTACTGCATTATTAGTAAGAGATATTCAACATATTGTTTTTTAAAATCCCATTGGAAGTTGGCACAGAATTTGGATTCTCTGCTTACCATGGGTTTTTCCTAAATGCTCTTGTTGAATTTGAGGGCCTGACAACAAACCTTATCGTTACCGTTAATGGGTGTGACAGCTGATATAGATTTTCTCCTGTAAAATTCAATTACAGTTGAGATGGAAAGGTCTCGATATGATGTGCTATGGCATGATATTAATGAGATACACCACTAAACCAAAATTAGGCAGAGACATTCTTCTTATTCAATAACAATTTTCAGGGATAGATGTTTTTTTTTATTATGCATGGAGCTGAATTAGATGCAAAATGCTACACTTTCATTTTGTTTTAATCTGAAGGATCATCAGTGGTCAACGTATGAATAAAAGTGCAGTTCTGTTGTTAAAGACCTTAAAGTCCATTTTTATTTATATAGCCCAATACTACAAATTTGCCTCAAGGGGTTTTCAGTCTGTACAGCATACAACACCCTCTATCCTTAGAAGCTCATGTTTCTCTGCCTGGGGTGCTGTGTGAAAAAACTGTGTGCAGCTCTGTGGGAATCATGTATTGCACTAAATTGCATGACCAAACTGCAGACATAACACATGAAAGGAAATGGAAAATGTAAGTATGCAAATGTAAGGAGCTGAGCAACAAGAGACGTAGTATCAAGTGTTCAGAGACATGCGTGTCCATTGGAAACCCTCTGTTATTACCTGCCCCCCAGCTGTGAGTATTTTATTCATGAGAGAAGAAACCATTCCTTTGTTGTGCTGCTCAGGTAAACCATTTGTATGATTATTTACAGTCAGGATATTCATGACCAAGAAAATGCAATAAGAGGTTAACAATGTAAAGACCAAAAGGATAAACTGATTATCCAGTCCACCACTGCTGGTCACTGCACATTATGCCGTAGACTTGCAGCTGTGCCCATGTAGGTCATAGCATGTGATTATTTCCCATGACGAGATAAACTAGGAACAGCGTGGCTCTCTGCATCCGAGTCCAACCAGTGGGACACGCTTAAGCCCACTTTCCTTTGTCCAACTTGGAAATTAAACTTTATACGACACTTTAGAGACTCCCTTTACAACATAGGCTACTTTTTTTTATTAATTACCTCTGAAAGTTAAGTTTCTAGCCATTCTAAATATGACCACATTCATTTATCATTCTGCTGTTTTTGTACATCAAAATGAGAAGCCCTTTTAAAATATTTTGCTTTTAGTTAGTAGAGCCGGTATGATATACCAGTGGGCCAATATTATCCACCAATGAACACAAATATATCATATCTGTGTAGAATATTTGACTTTTATTTTTCCATATTCAAGTATATTTGTATTCATAACTATTTATTATGATTTCATTAAGTTAACATTCAGTTTACTGTAAGTGTTAAAATGTACCATTACCCATCTTCAATATAATTGTATATAATGATCATGTAAATTTTCTTATCCTTATGATAAATAGCCAATAATATGATATAACCTTATGATAATATCCAAATGATAAAAAAACAACTTTAAGAAATCCTTGCCAAAACAGTTTGTTTAGGCTATGTTCTTGTCAAAAACAGAATATCAGCTAATATATTGTTACTAGATTTTTTAATATTGGTATCGGCCTCAAATAGCCAGAATCGATCCGGCTAAGGTCCGGCTTAAGAGTCAAGAGAAAAAAAAGTCAAGCCAGTGGGGGAGTAAACATTATGCAGGCCAAGTGCATGCAAATTGTAGGAGTGACACAGATAAGGGCAATTTCCTGTAATATTCTTATGTTGCTACTGTGAAAAGTGCATACAGCAACATATTTATTTTTGGTCTATTGTCCGAACAACACTAACATAATGAATATGCACAAGTATAAAATCTTGCCCACAAGCACACATGAACACCAGGCACCTGCAAAAATATAATACACAATTTTTTTGCAGACACAACACTGTATGGTTAAAAGTTTAAGTACTCACAGTTGTTTGTGTCCCTGGCCACAGCTATAATTCCCATTGGTTGATGGGGTATATCTGCTCGCAGTACCTTGGTGTCACCGCCTGTGTACTTGTTGCATCGCAGCACAGACCTGCGGGCCCAGTCTGACCAGTAGATGAAATCTTCGTAGATGGCGAGCCCATAGAAGTTTCCGGGTCCTGATTTAACTATGACCTGAAAATTGTAGAGCAAAGCACTCATTTTAGGACTGCTTTCCATCATGTCAAATGTTACTCTGGTACTAGCACTTTTTGGAGTATATATTGTGAATAATTCTATGTGTCAGAATTGATGATACAGCTATAACACAAGTGTACTCATACATTTCATACTGTCAATATTTGCACTTCCATCTACAAACCAATAACTCTTTTCAAGATCTGGCTGGATAAAGCATCAACAGAATTTTGAGGGCAACCCTAGGAATAAATGTGGAGAATAATGTTTCGACTCATTAATCACAACATCACCCCTGCCGCCCACATGACTGCTTAACCCAGATGTTGGTGGAGTAAATGACAGTGTCATTGGCAGGGAGGCAGGAATCCATCAGATACCTCCTTGTGGGACTCTCCAGCCCTGTAGGGGGTGGGGGGTGGGGGGGAGATCAGGGCCTCCAGCAGCTCTGTATTCTCAGCCATTAGTGGGACAGACTTGTAAGCAGCATCACATTAGCCCTGTGCCATACTGGGATTAATAGGACAGGTGTTGATTAAAGGAGCCCAGCGTGTGGAAGCAACAACTGGCCATCAGGCAAGTGAGAGACAGAGACAGAGAGAGGAAGAGAGAGGAAGATTGAATGCCAGATGGGGTAGGATGGAACATATTGATAGGAAATTAGATTTGGGAGGCATTAGGTTTACAGCCAGCAACACATTGCTTTTGTGCTGAACTCGTGTTTTGGGTAAATGTGGACATATAAGATACATTTTTATCACTCTTTCACTAGTCAACAATGTTAAAAGAAGATACTTCAATAGCCATGTCGACAAACTCGAGAGTGATTACCTCAGTTAGCCTCGGTTTTACATGGCAACATAACATGCCCAGGGAGCACACTGCTAGAATTGAACTCAAATGACACTAACCATTCCTAGACAGCGATCAATTTCTATTCTCTCTCGTCATGGTAAAAAGGGCATCTTTCCCCCTCTAAACATGCTGACATCTTCCCTTATCATGCACTCCGCTGCCCTTTGTGAAGCACTGCCTTCATTAATAACATGGGTCTCCACTCTCAAAATGGCACAGGGGAGTGAGCCATGCCACAGCTCTTGTTCTTTTTCTGTCGCCAACCACACTGTCAGCATGTAATGGCACTGCTGCAGTGAAGAGGGGTAGCTGGGCCCTTGAGGACACTCCACTGCCATCCAAGTCTGACTGAATACAAAATTGGCGTTTTATTGTATGTATTCTAGGACCTAACAGATTTTATTATTCAAAATGAAATGTCGCCATTTTTGCTGATTTAAACACATCAGATCAGTGTCAAATGAAATAAAATGATCAGAAGACACTAAGTGACAAGGAGCCTTAAGCTTCCATCTCCACAGTGAGTTTCTAGTATACAATTTTCACATCCGCAGTTTGAGTTGAGTACTGAAGCTGACAATCAGGTACCTCTGTTTAATTTACACATTTTAATTGGAATGGAGAATCTGCACCCAGACCGGTCTCACTGCAAAGCCTTCATTATCAGGACTAGACTGCAGCAAGGGCAGGTGCGGACCCAAAGGTGAAGACTTTCTGAGTGTTGTGACCCGGCTTAGCAAACATATGGGTAACTAATTTAGATGGGCCAAGGCGATGGGCTGCAGAGACTATGTAAAGCAAAAACTGAAATCTATCGCAAAAAAGGCCATCATGTACTGTAATCTTTTACACACCCCAGAGACAGAAGATGTGTCCGGTATGAGTTTCTTTATTTCAGCAGGGAATGACTTCTGTAATTAAGAAAACCTTCTGTACCCACAGAGATGAAATATCAGAAAGAACATCAAGAGGTATTTCAGATCTTATCCGCTGTATTGGGGATCATGTTCCAGGAGCTCAATAGGGATGGGAGATTAAATGGAAGACAAAAAAAAAAAGTTTCATTTGAGGAGAAAATGGCAGATCAATTTGACATTCTGTCCCTGAATATGTGCCTTGTTTCTCAGATGTTTTGTAATGAAACATCTTCATCACTTCTATTCTATTCGATTCTAAGTTGAGAGTCACTGGGTCTCTTTAATAAAAACATTCTTTGATTCATGGGAATTTGAAAGGATGTGATGCAAAAATGTGGAACTTTAATTAAAACAGTGTCCATACCTTGTATAATAATATGAAATTTGTGAAAAATGAAAAGCAACTATTTTTACAGAGAGAGAAAACAATTGCTTGACATTGGGTAACCACAATTAATATCCTTTACTTGGGGGCATTATTTTCATACTCACATATCTGCTGGAACCATCGTAGTCACATCGCTCAATTTTGCCAAGGCTTCCATCTGAAAAGTAGAGCTTCTCTGCTTTGTGGTCAATAGTCAGTCCATTGGGCGTCAGGATGTCAGAACTGATGATAATCCTCATGTTCTTGCCCGCTAAGGTGGATCTCATGATGCTGGGCCTCTGCTCATTCCAGTTGGTCCAAAACATCAGGCTAAAGGTGAGAACAACCAAACCAAACATTTAATTGCTAGTGAGTCTTTTCCTTCGTAATTTAGCAATAGCAAGTGGCTTCATCTTAATGCGCAGATGTCATCAGAGTCCCTCCCTGTCCAAAAGAAGCACTACTTCACCTCGGTACTTCTATAAATTCACATCACCTCAGCAAGAACTTCAAAACAAATATGTGTAGTCTGAAAATAAATCAGGGAGCACAAAAATAATGGCTATAGAGCTGCAATACCAACATGTCAACCAGGGAACTCTCTGCAATTCAGGCAAAAAAAAACAACAAAAAAACCCCCACTAATGAGGACATTTTTTTCTTCCCTGAATTAAATTGCTGAAGGTTTATTCAGTCGTGTCATCAGCATACATTCCCATAATTGCCAAGACCTCCCTTGCTTGCCATTGACTTCCCCTTTTTGCTTCCCAAGGAGCTCATCACTGATAAAGTGTAGCTCAGTTTCAATTTGATAAAATGGATCAGCATTACAGGTTGTGAGATAGAGATCATTGTTTTCATATTCTCATCTGTGAGGACTTAAATAAATAAAAGATTTATATCTTGATTTATATGTGTATATGTCCAGCTATACAGATAAACCACAGAATAAATAGTTGGCTATGAGCTGGATATATATAAAACTGTATAAAGAGCTCCTGGGCTCTAACTTTGTACTATGATGAAGTCATGGAAGTCCACTCTAGTGCGATAATGAGGATTCTGGTCAGAAGTCACAACCATGGCCTGCAAATTAGTCACTTGAGTTTGAATTCTAATTATCAGACAGTGTTTCTGGAGTGGGATGGATATGGTGCCAAATTGCCAACCAAGGATATAGTCTGAGGTCAAGAAATTAATTTAGTGCAACAGGAAGAGCAAGATATTCACTCTTTTCAGACTGCTCACAGTAACATTTTTATATTCATGAATATGCAAGTGTTAAATCTGAATTAGATGTGACAGGAATACTGAAGTGTTATTTTTTGAACAACAGAAAACACCTTTTTTTTTTTTTAATTGGCACACAAATGAAACTGTTAAATCAGGTATTCAAAACGCTCTGGGTGCAGCTCAGGAACAAATGGAAATACTTTCTACTTACTTACACCTGAGTACATCTACTTAGGATAGGACTTAGGATATCCTATATTATAGCTCCAGACAGCATAATGCAACAACACCTTGGCACTGAAAAAGTCACCAGGATGATTGTTGTAAATATGTCGTGTGTCATGTGGTGGATAAAAAACCAAACAAAATCCACCCAGTTTTGTCTCATTGTGTGGATTGTCTCATATTTACGTTTACTACATGTTTAATTGAATTATTTATTAAAATTAGCAAAAAATATTAGTAATATGGCAGGGAAGGCTAAAAAGCAGGTGCAGCACACACTTCCTCGATTGATGTTGCTGTCATCAGATCCAGAGGCAGAAGACAATCTGTGGAATTGAGAGCTCTACCTGGGCCATTTCTTGGCAGCACAACAACAATATAGTCAATGGACAGATTTACAGACAAGTACAAGGATCTTAAAATCGGTCTTTAAAGTAAAAGGAGGCCAGTGTGTGGATTTTAGAACAGAAGTAACTCTGGCAACAACTTTGTATTAAGTGTAATTTATTTATTGACTCTCTGGGAAAATTAAGTAGGCTCGACTACTGCAATGCATTGCTCTCAAAGTATACACAAGCTTCTCTGTATGTTAGGGAGAAAGAAAAGGCCTGATTTTTGTAATGTAATGTTGATTAAATTACAAAATACTGTTGTGTTGTTATTTACTCTTCTGGACCATTACATAGAACCATAGCTTCTGATTCAGTGTTTAGAGGCTTAGAAGAGCTACTAACTTTTGACACTCATCCAGGGCAAGGACATGTGGATGGTCTTCCTCCGAGAGAGTGACCACAGCCTGCCGACTGAAGGCACCGGCTCGTTTCTGGTCAACGGTTTGTCTGGTGATGGTGGAGGTAGTGGAGCTGGTCCAGTACAAGGTGTCCCAGGCCCGGTGGTAGGCCAGGCCCTCCACTGAACCCACATCTAAAAGAACAGACACATAGAACCGCTGCTCAAGTTCCAACCAAGTAACCTAATTCAGACACAGCATAGAAGCATGGTTTAATAAAAACACAGACCAGTACGAGGGACACTCATGTTCAAAGCTGTGCTTGGCAATATCTTGATGTGGAAAATACATCTATCTTATCAGTCTAGTTATGGCTACAACAAAGTGTACTGCATCTTTTGTAAGTGTGGAATGTATACATAAGAAATATTGTCAATGCAGAGTAAGAGACCAATTGTAACAAGATATTGAATGCAAAACAAGTAACAAGATTTGTTTCTTTTATACATTTAGGCCTGGGGAGCATGTATTGATATCATGTTGTGTGGCCATTAGGTAATGAAATATACCCAAATAAAAAAATAAATAGGTTATCTGCCACTACCATCTGGGGCCACTAATCTACAAAGTTGCCTAGTGCAGATTTGGGTAAAAATATTGACTTTGCGTGTAACAGATGCAGGCTCCAATATGTTAGAACTGGGATTATACTTCCTTGATGATTGACAGGGAAATGACTTCATGCCTCACTACACTGGACAGCTATTTGTTGACAGTCACTCAGCATCCAAATATGTTTTCATCATGAACCAATTTCATAAACATAGAATATGAAAAGGCCTTTACAGCCTCCCAGGTTTGCTACAAGAATATGACTGACAGGGAGGGAACCTTCTGAGAGAAACAGTGATCACATACAGAAAACCTGGCCATATTTATGTTTGATTATTTACTGTAGATTTATTTATTTTTTGGCAGTGGTTTCATAAATGACCTATTGAATATGACCTCCACTGTTTCAATATTGCACAAGTGTCAATCTGAAGAAGTGAGGTCAGAATAACTGCAGTCATACAGCATTGCTGAGTTGTAATGTACTCATGTACATGAAAATGACTACTGCTCCCCATGGACCACTGTAGGGTATTTGTGGAAGCCTCTGACTGGGGGATTGTTTTCAATATGCTCTGGGAGAGGAAAATAAAGAAAATAGTTTTGGAAAAAAACAAAACACATACAACTTTATGCACTGTAGCAGCAAATAATGTTGACACCATGCAAAAAGCAATAGAAAACGCCAAACCAGTACAAACAACAAAAGATTAGTAAACTCCCAACATAAATGGTCCTCCTGAGTGCAATAAAAACCCAAAAACTTGAAAAACGCTCATAACGATCAGATAAAGGAAGCGTTACATTTCTTTGCAAAGAAGAAAACAAAGTAAAATTCAATAAAACCATGCTCTACAAAGCCACTGGACCCTAAGCTGTCAGATATCACAGTTTGTCAACCAGATAGGAATTTGGGTTTGTTAGGGCTTTGGAAAGATTCCCTGCATGAACCAGGTTCTGCGTGTATGTTTGTTCATGTGTAAATGTTCCTTGTGCAAGTAACATTTGTTTATTGTTTGACAAATCAAGAGAGTATCTTTCATAAGAGAGACACACTTAGAAAGGCCAATGAGAGCGACACCATTGATAACAACAGGACAATTAATTCAAATGAAACTTAAATAACTTTAACAATGCCTTAGTATTCACATAACATAATATGTGTCCACCATTTGGCAAATATCATGGGCATGATTTTGTCGTTTTTGTAACTCCTACATTTTTACACACAATTTTATCCGTCAATGCGGCCCCTAATTTATCTTAATGGTGAACATGTGGCCAATGATAGAGAATTTGGCTGTATCCCCTTATCTGAAAACCCATAAACTATGCTCTAGAATACTTAAGACACTACCTGAGTCAGCCGATCACTAATTAATAGTTTACAATAAAAGCCGTCTGGCACAGATTGTTGGCGGGGCGAGGGAGTAATTAATGGGGGACATGGAGTTTAATTAGGGAAATATGGATGATTAACATCTTCACCTTTCCTCAATGACGAAATGCAGGCAGAAAATTTTATAGGGAAATAAAGGAGAGTGTTGCTTTTATATACAGTAACTAACTGAGTTAGAAGCTGCCTAAAGGTGGTGATTTCATCAAAAGGAGTATGGACCCGATGGATGTGCTGCTTTCACTCAACACTAAATAAGCTAATTGGAAACAAGGAAGGTCATTATATCCTACCACGGTTGTATGCAATGTACCCGATACAAACAATTTGTCACCCAACCCCTAACAAAACTACATGAGCATGTATTTTGGATTCAAAAATTCTAATTGTGCTCAAATTAATTGTTTGTACCACTTTGATTTTGCAAGTGCTGAAGTGTGAAGGACACTTGAAAATCACAACAGATGGTTCTTAATAACGCTTGTTCATTTCTGGAAGATAAATAAATAAGCAGAACGCTCCCTCAGCAGGGGTGTGGGAGATGGGTCCAGGGGGATGGGTGGAGTGGATCAGTAACACTCTGCCAGTCTCCCAGTGTGAGGAGGGGGTGGGAAGGTGCTGAGCTCTGCTCCCAGTAGAAACTTCACAGGATGGCAGAGGATGCTAGCCGAGCAGAACAGAGGCTTTTGCTGTTCATCTTACTCCAGTCATGCTTATCAAGACCGGACTGACTGAGATTTAGTGAAGGAATAGAGAGGGATTGGTCCAATCATTCAATCTGGGACAGTCAGTAAGGAGAAAGCTTTCAAACATAGCTATTATACCCTACTGATTTAGTATTAAATGGTATTTTCAGAGGAGTAACAGCAGAAAAAAACAGAAGAAATATGTATGTCGAGGTGAATTATATTAATGCTAAGGCACCTATGTGCATGCAATTAATGTTATGTGAATATTATGTTCTTAACGAGTTTGTCCCACATGAATAAACTGAAATAAAAATAACCCCTTATCTACACCATTCAGGTAATGAGAGCAGCACTTCTCAACAGCAGCAGCTGCAGTCTTCAGTCACTCTCTATACTGGATCTGCTTAGCCATAGTGCCACTGTGTACTATAGAAGCATACTGGAAGCACTCACATCCCAATACACAATCAATGCAGTTTCAAATACTGTAAGTCAAAAGAAAACAGACAAACACCAGTAATAGTGTAGCAAATTTAAAGCTTTTGAAATTGGCTATGTTGTTGAATATGTGTATATGTGTGTGGTGGGCATGCACACACACAGGGTTGGGTTTTTTTAACACAACATACATATCATGCTAAAACTATATGTGAATGTGAAATACACTTACTTTCTGCAATAATAGATCTTCCTGTCCAGTCATCGTTAATCATCTGGATGTTTCCAAAATGGACGTCACTGAAAAAGATGCGGTTGGTCCCAGCTGTCTTCTGACTGTAGTCAAAGGCCAGGGCTATGACACTCTTGAAAAAAGCAGGATTTTCAAAGGGCTGGAGAGGTGAGTTAAGGTCATTCTCATCTGAAAGATGGATGCTTTTCAGTATGGTCCTCTCAGAGTAGAGTAGATAACCTTCATAGCGCTCACAGGCAAAGCCATCGCCTGCCAAGCGGCCATGGGCGCAGGAGCAAGTCCGACGACCACTACCCAGGTGGAAGCACAGCTGCTGGCAGCCTCCATTACTCCTGGCACAGGGGTTTGTGCCTTCAAAACCGAACACATGTTCAATTACTGCAATCATGTTTAAATTGTATGTGGCTATACATTACAGATGAAAATCATAGGTGCAGTGTAGCAGCCACCTAGTATTTGCAAAGTGGATTTTATAAAAGCCTTTCAAAAGTAAGTATAGGCAAAGACTGCAATAGTAAATGTCACTGTGTGAATCAATAAGACTGTAAAGTTGAAACCTCTACCTTTTTCTCTGCCTCTATTGAAGACTGTCACATCCTTCAAATTGACCCCCAGACCACTCCTCATGGTCACAGCCTCACTGGTGTCTGTCTTGAACCCACGTCGGATTGAACCGTTGGAGTGAGCCCTGAAATACACCACGAGAGACGGGGGAAAAATAAGTGGTTTAAGTTTCAGAAAAAAAGCATACTCTATTCTGACTTTATCATTGAGGTGCAGTAATGATGAAGTTATATAAATCAGATCGTTTTTATTTGACAACAGTAAAGCAAAATCCAGGACTGCAGTCACCCAGTCCTGACATACAATTCAAGTTGCTGAAGATAAAAACACATAGAAGCTAACACCTTGTAAAGAGGAGAGAATGAGATGATTGATCTTCAAGTCATGCAAGTCAGGTTAAAAACATGCAAAACAGACAAACAAAAGAGACACGTGATTAACTATTAACAACAATTTCTTTAACAGTAGTTTAAAAACTGTCTCAGTCTGTTGTTGCTTCAGAGAACACTGTTCCAAAGAACTGCTTCATTAAATTCATCTGTGTGCCTGATTTCACAGAAGGGTGAGAAAGGATTTGCCCTTGCTGATGACACTGAATTCTGCCTAGAGTATTTACAAAAATAGGCGGTGATCCTTTCTATGAGGAACTGCTGTTCTGAATATTTTCACAAGACCTTTGAAGGGAAGGGTTATCAGGTTAGTATTGCAGGCTTTGCAGGCCATTGCATGTGTGTGCATTTAAGAAAATAATAAATTACCTGTCAGACCAGTAGATGTAAGGCCCAAACACAGCCACTGAGAACAGGTCTACGTTGGCCACTGACAGTACAATCTCCCGGCTCTCACCTGTCTCAAGGTTGATCCTCTCGATCTTATCTGTGCGGGCGTCGCACCAGTATAATGTATTTTCCTGAAAGGTAATTTCAAAATGCATATCAAAAAGCGAACCTCTTAGGCAAAGTCATATTTCAGCCACAGGTGAAATGAGGTATGAAGTACAGTACGTAGGAGTGAAATGGAGGGGGGAGAGGCCGGTGACAGTGTTTGTAGATCTGTGTGCAACTGTACCTCGTAGTCTATGGAAATTCCATTTGGCCACATGATGCCTGAGTTGACCAAGGTAACCTGGTCTGAACCGTCCAGACGGGAGCGACCGATACACGGGTTCTGGCCCCATTCAGTCCAGAAGAGATACCTGTAGTAGCATCACACAAACACAAGCACTTCGGTGTGTACATGAAAAAAGAGGTAATACAATTAAGAAATACCTGATTTAGTTGGTCAATGTTTTTGGCAATGATCCCACTAAACAAATATCATTTTTGCAATATTTCGTCAAATTTTGTTTAGTGAACGGTAGATTATCTACAGTTGAACAATAAACGTTTCCATCTCAAATGACAGTAAGTGTAAATATGGTTGATATAGTACTATATGATAACAGTAAATTGTGAGCATTGAAAATGTGTACATTTGTAAATAATCAAAATATAAAGACAAATACAATAAAACATTTCAAACTTAAGAAAGATATGGGTCAAAAATACATTAATACATTCTGTTTGCTCCACTGCCAACACATTGAAACCAATATGAAATAAGCCAATATTGGTGAATAGTGTTGGTCTGCCGATATATCAGTTGGACTTTCTTCAAAAGAGAGTTTTCCACTCAGCATGACCAGTCAATTATCTATCTGAATTTGCCATCAAAGAGCCTTGTGACATAGATAACTATTGTTTGTGGCCGTTTCCTGGTTTGGTTTCACAGTTTGACAAAATGCATTTGCTTGCTACTCGTCATTAGAGTTTCTAAAGGCAAATGTAAACATGGCTTCTGTCTACAATAACTGCTTTTTGAAACCATTGCACCACTGTTAATAAGGTGCTATTGATTTCGCAAATGGTGCACAAATAGTGAAAACACAAACATGAAAACACAAGACAAACATGGCCTACCCTTTCTGTGGATGTACAGCGATGGCCCTAGGCTGATCAAGTCCTTCAGATATGACCACTGAGCGGTAAGCACCATTCAGACGGGAGATTTCTATTAGATTGAAACCATGGTCTGTCCAATATAAGTTTCCTGTGTAGAAAAAAAACAAACAAAACAAAACTATATTGATATATTGATATATACAGTGGGGCAAAAAAGTATTTAGTCAGCCACCAATTGTGCAAGTTCTCCCACTTAAAAAGATGAG
>LKNJ01003520.1:44631-62494 GCA_002120245.1 Maccullochella peelii
CTCATCTTTTTAAGTGGGAGAACTTGCACAATTGGTGGCTGACTAAATACTTTTTTGCCCCACTGTATGAGACAGTCCCACAACTAATCTTGCACATGCATTTGCACTGAGAGGATACCCAACTCTCTCACTAAGGCTAAATGTTTTTTAGCAATTCTGCTTAATGCCGTAACTAGAAGCAGTACACATAAAGTGAGAATTATCACCAATCAATACCAACTTGACAGCCTACTGGAATATACTCCAGGGCCTGGAGAGTCAAGATACTAACCAGCGATCCAGTCAACAGCGATGCCTTCCACCCGGCTGATGCCGGTAGTAATGATGTCTTCCCTCCAGGTCTGATCACGTTTGGCCCGGGATATTCTGTTCAGGCCCATGTCTGTCCAGTATACGGTGTCATTTCCTGCAAAACACACTATACAGTTAATGATAAGAGAAAATGGGATGATGAATGCGGCTGTTTATGCCCTCAAACAAAGCAGCTCATGAAACCACATTTTACTGCAGCATGGCCCATTTCACCAAATGTTGCGTGGGACTATAAAGTATGATGGCGAAAATAACCACACAGTTCATCCACAGTGCTTTGTTGACATACAGTGCCCGAACAGGAAAGGCAATTGTCGGCCGAATTTTACAGGGCAGTATATTGTTTCATGCAAAACATGGTGTTATTGTAACCAATGTAACTATTATGGACCCTTTCTGATTTTACAGCCCTATTTCATAAGCATATAAAATAGTCTGTTTATTTATGGTGCATCTCTGTGCATGCCTGTCATTTTGGCTCTGTACAGGTTGTTAGGAGGTTAGGTGGTGTTATATGTTTATTTCGACTTTCTTGTTCCCACTGCCTTCACACTCTGTTAACAAGTAGCTCACATATGACAGAATACAGCTGCAGGGCTTTCATCTGTTCTGTTCTGGCAGCCTGGCTTCTGTAATGACATGTAAATGATGAGTGAGCTATCAGCTGCTTCTCTTGGATGGGCTTAGTAATACATTTGCATGTTCACCTGCACAAAGTAATAAAGGGGAGGACAATTGGCAATCTTGTTCTGCACTTTGGACATTAAGCCCCCTGAGGCAAATTGTGATTTGTGATATTGGGCTACATAAATAAAATTGACTCGACATGTCTAATTTTGGCTTACTTTCTCTTTTCCAAAAGCTGTGGTCACACATCAAGATTGCCATCGACCTTTGAAGTCACTCAGATTCAGACTCAGAATTCAGGCTCTCTTGAATAAATTATTGTATTGTCTTGTTCTCCTGAACTCTGTGACTCGATAAAATTACAGTGGACAGTACGTACACCCCTTATTTATATAGACTACTGAAAATTTCCGCCATTAACTAACATTTTTTTAAAAGATCAAACAACATTTTTAAAAATCATAAATGCCCCAGTTACTCAATATTATGCCCGGAGTTTGTGGTGGACAGTGTTCTGGTATTGTTTTCTCCCTTCATTAGATAATTGTCTGTAGATAATAGTCCCTTTCAAGTGACAGAGGAGGTCTGTTGATCTCAGCCACAATCAGGCGGTTAGGAATATTTAATCAGTCTCAGCAACCTTTTGCATAAATGTACATTTCTTACTCTCATTTTTAGCAAACGTGCATAGAAAAGTCATTGAATACATGTGGAATTACACCAGTTTTTACCTGGTGCTGCTTTTCTAAAAAGAAATGCTGCAAATCCTTAGTGTATCGCCCCTGTGTGTGTAGTGTGTTTCCGTTTTCAGATGTGCACATGCAATTTTCTTTACACAGCTTTCGTTATCATGCATCAGTGGCAACCCATTACATATATGGAACGATACCAGCCTGTAGTATATTCATAGCATTTGTCTGTGTAATAAATCTATCATTTTTATCATGTATATTATGTGGAAGGAAGCAGGGATGTAACAAACGACAGCACAAGCTATTGGGTTCATGTTTTGTGATGCATGTTAGGGTACTTTCATTTGATATAGTACCTTGGGAATTGCTTTGTATTTGGATTGTTTCAGAGACTTGTGAGGAAATAGTTGTATGTTATTCATGCTGAAGTTCCACTGTAATGTGAACTTATTACTCTTTCATCTACGCTGCACTCCACAAGTATAGACCATTATTCAAAAGGTTAGAGCCCAGTTTGACAAAGACCTTTCCCTCCCCCTCATTGTTTTAAGATTGAGAAGGAAAGGTTTGCATTGTAGGAATTAAAGGAAGAGAAGAATAGTGTGTTTTGAAATATAATGTAACTTAGCAACAGCAGTATCAGAGAGTAACAGTAGACATTTGAAACATTGCTGGTTTCGAAAGACCACATTAAAAGACCACATTAAATTGGTCAGCTTTACTTCTCAAAGAAAATAACAGTTGAAAAATAAAAAGCAATAAATAAAACATTCCAAGAATCTGCTTTGTGTTGCTTGTAAACCAGAGGTAATAGTCATTTAAAAGCCCGCAAAACAACTTCACGTTTCTACTTTAAAACAGCAGGAACAACATGCAGTGTGTACATTTAACCTGAAAAAACAACTCTTCAAGCTTCAGTTGATCTCTCTGTGTGTTGCATGTATCATACCTGCGTGAAAGTCAACTCCCACAGCAAACAGTGTTCCTGTGATGGGCATGAGGGCCTCACTGTTGTCATTTGGTTCTAGAGCGATTCCCCGGATTCCCTCATGGATGGAATACATCAGAAATGAGTCAACACCTAAAGAATGACAAATGATCTATGATCTAAACGAAGATTTTCAAGCATTGTAAATTATGAATGGCCTTTGACCCATGTATAGATTAATCACATGCACAAAATATAAGTGCATGGCTTCAAATTCAGAGTAATGAATGCAGACAGATTTAAAATATTTATATTTTAAATGCAGTCATAAAAAATACAATTCTGATATGAACATATTGGCAACTGTAGAATATATATTTTGGCAAATGTACCTTCGCACGACATGCGGTCGCTACGCAAGTTGTAGCCAACAGTGCAGGAGCAGCTACGGGTGTTCTCGGAAGTGGGGAAGCAGAGCTGTGAGCATCCGCCATTATTTATCTGGCATGGGTTTATTCCTGAATATTAAGCACAACCAGCAAAAGGCAAACAATAAGGTATTGTAAGTGTATGTGGGTAGCGTGTGTGTTTCTGTGTCTTTATCTGCGTGATTGTGTGTTGATATGTGTGAGCCTGCTTACCTTTCTGACCTTCCCTGTCATACACCTTCATATGAACCACCCCACTTGTCTTGTTTCTCAGGATCAAGAGGTTCCGTCCGTCTCTCTTGGTAACCGTTCCCAGCTGTGCCGATTCCTCATCTGCCCACCAAAGTTTGCCGCCTGTAACCATCAATGTCACTGGCTTAAAAAAATATGGCTACAGAGGCAGATTCAGTAAAACTGCATTGCTTCAGGTAATAATGCAGCATTTTGTCTTCTTCACTAAGAAATGTATGCAAAACAAGTTGTGATGCAAACACAGTTTCAAACACTACAGCACAATCAAATACCTATTCCCGCACAAACAGCGTGCTGCCGCTTTCACTCTAATCTACCAAGGCTGGCGCTCTTATGCCGTAAAGCTCTTTAATAATTGATGCATTCTCTGAGCTGATTTGAGCTTGAGTGGGGTACACTGTTCCCTGCTCTGCCCACTTGGTGATGATGATGCATGCATCTTGCAGCGTTGAAACATAGTTACTTTGATGTTTGTTGGTGTGAAAACCTTTCCCACACCAACAATTTGAGGAAGTCAAATGTGCATTAGTGTAATTTTTTTTGACCACTGATTTTCTGCAGGTTCACATTATTTGCTAATTTTGGTTATACAACATGCAAAAACACTTGGAGATTCTGAGGCAACATCTCCTCATCTTTGGTTTTGTATTTTAAGACCATAATTAATGAGGTAAAATTCTCTTTTATATGCTAACCTTTGAGTGTAAAAGCAAAACACAAATAAAGTGCCGGTGCCAGGGCAACTCAGAACATGTGCTGTAGTTGTGTGTCATTATATTTCACCGTCTACCCCTGACACGGTAGCTGACCTGTCTGGCTCTGTGTGACAGTGAGCCTCCAGGCTTCAGTAGTGCTGTGGTCGTGAGCATAAGTGATGAGTGTGTCTTTGCAAAAAAGCACATGCACAATAGGCTCCTAACCCCTGAACACCCAGCCACCACCACACTATCCTCCAACCCCCATCTGTCCTCAGCAGAAATCAGTGATGCACAGTCCAGGCCCTTTGCCACAGACTCTGCAGACGTGACAGGAACTCTCAATTTTTTAAATCCCACTGAAGTGCAAAGAGGTGGCTCCTCTCGCTTCAAAATAGACACTGCAAATGGGGTGGAGATGGATTTGATTTTAGTCCTTTTAGAAAGGGCCACAATTGCAAAAATGGACCACACTGAGGAAGCAGACATTAAAATAGGCAACATAATGGAAAGACAACTTTATATTTATACAGTCATTTTAAAATAGGTTGTTGTAAAGGATCATCTTCCTCAATGAATAATTAAAAAAAAAGCAGCAACTACTTATTAAATGACTTACTGATCAATAAATGTTTTTGCTAATTCAACCCTTCTGAGCAGCATTGTTGGTGCACACAGGCTGGTGCAGTGTATTACCCTCTTACAGTATATTCACAACATAACTTAGATGAGAAAAGCACAGTTTTGCAGTCAAGACAATATGTTGTAATGAAATTGTTACTTATCAGACAATTTAGCAACATATTTCTATTTACAGTAAACAACCAAAACATGTGCCCTTTATGTTTCACTTTTTCACACAGCGAGGTGCGGATCAGCATGAGCTTCAAAAAAAGTCCATCAAAATTAAAACACGTTGCACAACTCTTCTCCAGAACACCATGCTTTATTCACCAGATGTGTTTGGCTATCTTGCCTTCATCAGGGTGATTTCCCTTTAGGTTTCATCAATCCCTTGAAGGTGAGACATTGTTTTCTTATCTCACCCTTTTTGATTTATTTAGAACTAATGCAAGTGGGAAACAATTCCCTTTTGCATTAATAGCTTCAGGCTCAATGTCATCCTTAAAAGGGAATGTAAAACTCGATTCCACAAATCAGACAAATTCCCATGAGTGGGAATGACAGTCTACATGCAGTTTACAAAACATTTG
The DNA here is from genome assembly GCA_002120245.1 of Maccullochella peelii. Taxonomy (NCBI): domain Eukaryota; kingdom Metazoa; phylum Chordata; class Actinopteri; order Centrarchiformes; family Percichthyidae; genus Maccullochella; species Maccullochella peelii. The sequence goes on from LKNJ01003520.1 coordinate 49,780, forward strand.
ACCCTTAAGGGCATGCTAGCCTAGATTAGCTTTGCACCCTGTGTTAATTTGATGCCTAGGGGACCTCTGGCTAGCAGTGATTGCTCACTTGTGGCAGATCATATTCAATTTCCACCTCAACTGAGAGTTTGATTCCAGGCTGATGGATCACCCACACCTTCTAAATAGAAGCCCTCACCTTTCCCTCAAGCCAATCCAATTATTACAGAGCCCTAGGACCTGAGTGGATGGACCTTGTGTAACTAACAGTGCCTTCATCATATCTTTTCACAACTGGCTTGAGCAATCCCTAAGACATGCACGCAAAATGAAAAAGCCAAAAGGAAACACAAGTGCCCCAACATGTTCATTTTAACACACTGCTGCATGCTCATCAAGTGAATTGTCAGTTCAATCGATTACAGTCATTTTGCTCTCTGAAGCTGATGGTCAGGGTTTAATTTTGCCAGTCAATTGTGGATGTATCATCACAAACCTCTTACAGAAGAAGGTAATGTTTTATTCTGCAGCAATCAGAGACAAAATAACACCACAGATATCACTGTAGTAGAATAACCTTTGCAAAACCCAGGCAGACAACCACGATACCTGAGTTTTGCAAAGGTTATTCTACTGCCTCTGCCTCCTGCTGTGAGGGAGTTACAGATCCTGATAGAACTCAAGCTTTCCTTGTTTACAGATGACACTTCAAATGCGACCAACTGATCGATCAAGCTATCACAGACCAGAGGAGAGAGTAGAGCAGTTGTTGGATTAATGCTAATTTAAGTTGACTGGTTAAATCTCCACAGAGGACTCAACAGCCCTGAATTGCTGATACTCAATTGATGATACTCAACAAGCTATTCCCCTAGCAAAGCAGATTGCACATGTATTGATCTGCATATCTATATTGTAATTCTAATACTAGTTAGAATTTTTTATATTATTCCATTAGGTATCTACTCACAGTTTGCAGAGCTAGTAAGACAAATAAGACACAATGAGGATGTATAGAAAACTTGTGGGTAAACAGAGTGAATGGTCAGCAAATGCACTTAATTGCATCTTTCACCATGGAGGCGAAACAAATGTCTGCAGAAGGGACATTTCTCTGTAATGGGCATCACCAATAGTCTATTCACTTGCCAACAGCAAAATATGCTCAGGATTGGAAAATGTCTGGCTGCTGTGCTGCTGTCTTCCCTCGGCCTCGTTTTCTGCTGACCCTATACGTTTTACAAGTATATGCTCAATATTAGCAAAGCAGGAAAACATCTTGGTACAGTGTGAGAAACTGAATGTCTGACAGACAACAAACGAGTGACCATTACACCAAATGCTAAATACTAATCTCAGGCTGAGAGGAAATTTAAATATGCTCTTTGCTCAGCAACAGCATTTATAGCAAACATTAATGTTGTGGTGTTAAATTTGTATAATTAGTTTGAAATACATGTAAATATAAACATATAGTGAACTGTGCTGTTGTAACACTCAATGAGGCATCACCTACTTTATGAAAACTGTTGTATTATTGCTGATGTATAATCCGGTAAAGGATTAAAAGATATGAGTTGTTTTATTTGTTATAAAACACTAAGTTTAACATTAAGATGAGAGTTAGATTAGATTTACAGTATCTGATAGATCAACATCTACACCAAACAGTGGGTGAAGCCAATAATTTCATGCTAAGATTATTTAAAAAGCTTAAAATAGGTCTTATGAGTATTAAATACACTTTCATGCTTGCATGAATCCAAGTAATGTAAATGTATGATTGCTATCTTCTATATATAGTCATTCATTACCAGGGACAAATGTACATCTGTGACAAATGTACATCTGTGAAATTTCTCTATTTAACATTTCTCTATTTAACAAAGTACAATAACAATACAGTTCTGTTCATTCTACCATTCAAAACAATTTCCTCAATATAACAAAATGTCATTAATTGTGATTGATGGAGACTCGCAGACTTCATTTCACTGTTTTGCTGTACCTGCTACTGTGCAGGAACCAAGCTATTAGTCTATGTCACCTCGAGTTCTATCTCCCATTTGTGAAATGCAATAATGAAGTCTCCATTGTCCATATAAGAAAAAGTCCTCCATAGTCAAAGTCTTTATTGTAGGAAATGCCTATAAAAACGAACCAAAAAGACTTGGAGTTGCAGAATGCTAACAGCTAACAAACAGTGGGATTCCATTCTGCCACTGTTGTGTTATTCCGTAACAGTGTAATTAGTACTCACTGCGCATGCTGACAGGAAAAGCATGGAAATGAAGGCCTGCCATGATTAATAACATGCTTCAAGAACACAAAGTATCACCCTGACAAAAGTCTTGATTTCATTTTTTCCTTAAAAAATAAAACTTATACTTTGGTCCCACACAAACACACACACATTACCAACAACTCTCTGATCAGTATGTTTGCTCCATTCTCATTACCAATCTTGGCAAGAAAAATGCATTTGCCTAGCTCACTGGGAAACTTCCCAATTGTCAAGATTGCAGTAGTGTGGAAGTGAGACAATTTAAAATTCAAATTTTGTATGTGTAGTAAAAAAAAAAGAAAAAAAAGAGACGAATGGAATGGTATTTGCCACCTATCTGAAGTATATAGCTACAGCCCAAATACCTGTTTGGTTATTACACAAATAATTAAGGTTAATGTCTGCACTGCACTCAGTGTTACTGTTACTGCACATTGCTGTTACTGAATTTCGGCAGCTTTGCACACTTTCTGTATGGTGTAGTGGCAGAACTGGTATGTGTTTCGGTCAACACTAACATATGGTGCTAATCTGAAGTCTGTATGTATGTAGGGGAAAAAAAGGAAAAGGTGAAAAAAGGTAAGAGCCAGATGCTGTGAGCTAAAGACTGTTATCAGATTTCTTTCCAGAACATGTTGGCTTAGATTTCAGGAGATTTCTAAATTAGCCTATGAGTTGATGGATGGTGTGACACATTGGTTTCAGCACTGATAGAAAGAATCAACACATAATAAACATCCTCCTCCCTTTTCATTACGAAAGGGGTGAGAAAATCAATCATCAATCACTGCTGCGCTGTGTTTTAATTATCTACTGCCCCTGCTACTTCACACAAAGTGAAGCACAACTGTTGCGAGGGCTGGCTGAATAGTTCCGTTCTACAGCCACTTAACTGGTTAAACACGTAATCCCTCCACACTCTCTGACTAATCCCCAATGGCTATCTGATGCACTTGTGACAAGCTCCACTCACCCATCACGGCCAGAGCCGTGCCTTTAGCTAACTCCCTCTTTAGATTCTCCAGCACTTCCAGCCCACTGCCGTCCAGATTGCACCTGTTGATAGTGCCATTGGCCGAGCTTATCCAGTACAGCTTGTTGGCAGTGTAGTCTATTGAGAGACCTGAGAGGGAGACAAGTGAAGAGAGGACACCGGGTTAGCACTCATTGTACTAGGACTCACTAGGATACAGAGCTTGACTTCAAAATGTGGCAGGATTTTTAATAACACCAGTAAAACACTAATTAAAGACATGTAATAAGTAATAAATGGATAACATCATAAAATGGTAATCAGCTGTAAACAAGGGTAGATTAGACATGCTGCATGTAAAATTTTAACATGGAAAAATTGTTATATTATCATTGCAATATTATCATTTGAGACATTGCAGTAAACAAAGAAGATTATTACTGTTCAATCAGATGGGGATATTACAAATCCTGACTACATTAAATATGCAGCACTGAGAAGGTGTATATTAAATATAAGTTTCCTTTTGACTAAACTTTCACAGTATTGCAACAGCACATTTCAGAACTGCATTGCCTTAACATTTACATACTGTAGTTTCTGTGCATTTGCTTGAGTGAGGGCTAATAGAAATGTTTATGTGTTTGCTGGCACATATCTTTATAAAGAGCTCCAGCTGGCATGGAAAATGATCAAGAGTGAGACTGACTGCTTTTAAATCCATTCCCTGGCTAACATGATGGTTTTTCTTAGAATCCCACTGTTGGTGGAAACTGAAAGCAATTTGGAATTGTGGACCTCTGGACAACTCATTGTTTCCCACCATGTGTTGGATTTATGTCTGGCAGATTCACAGTCACAATGCATCATTAATTTACGCTTGTCCCCAGGTCTACCCCATAATCATAAATGAAGCCAGTGAAATATGGTGTGCCCCGCTATCCGTATTGCTGACAAGCCGAGGAGAATGAAGAAATACAGTGAAGACAATGGTGCTGTTTGTGTGACAAAAGGGGAGTTTGACCTTGAGCTGTGTGACAACAGCTACTAGAGATGAAGACCAGCTGACTGTTTTTGCTAAATCAAGCTGTAATTGCTCACTTGAGCATGCATCATGTGGGGACAGAGTTTATACTCAAAGAGTAAGAGAGTATAATAATAGAAATATTAGTCTCCTAAACATGTAGAAAATGTGTCCTAATGAATTATAGTGAATATCCTCTTGGAAGGAGTCAATGTTGTGCATGCTAGGCAAGATTGCTATGTAAAAACACACCTGTCATATCAGCAAGAAGGACTAATGTGCCAAAAAAAACAAAAAAAACAAACAAAAAAAACTTACAATCTCTTCAATCTAAGATGCTGTACATTACCATCTTTTCCCTGTATATTGTCAGATATGGATGATGGTGGAAATTCAGGCACCCAAAATTCAATGATAACAACAACAGAAACATCTTACATTGCTCACTTCCCTTACTGTCAGTGCATCAGAGCAGAGCACATTCACAACCACCGCTCAGTGATTCCTTTCCAGTACTACACTCCTGCACATTTCAGACTGCCAGTTAGACACCTACAGTATAGGCTGATCCTTCCAGCTGCTTGAAATATTAGGAATCATCCTAATCATTGTCCTGGTTAGACTTCAAATTGGTTTTACATAGTTGTTTTCTCTCTCAACCATTTCTTTATTCTGTTTAAATAAAATTAAATGTATTTATGTTTTAATTTACAATGATTTGATTTCTTATTTCAGTAACAGAGAATTTGAAATTGTGTTTTGAGTGAACTGACAATAGTATAAAGGTGACTTTTAGAGGTTCAAATTGATGTTCACATTTTTACTTTACCCTAAACACATACTGTAGGTACCAATATTCTAAATGATAGATGTAACAAAACGATGTCGACCACAGGCTTATCGTAATGAGTTAATGATTAAACAAAATCTTAATTAGACATGCTGTATCTAATCCAGAAAGAAAACCAGATTCTGCAGAATTAGATCTGTTGCTTCTCTTGTCCCTTTGGTGTCCTTTGGCTTAAAGCATCACAGATCAGTCGAGATGGGATGTAAGTATACTCAGTGACCAGAAAAATAGAAAGCCTCTCCTTTCAGAAGAAGTGACCCTTCAGTTTCACATATGTCACTACAAACTACATAAACAACAGCACCTCCACATCCTCTTGTTGGCTTAAAATATGATCCAACAGTCAGTGAGAAAGACACGATTGTTGGAGCCAGAGATGCAGGTTTGAGTATTGCTGTAGAGGTCTTCAGCTTTTCAAAAGGCAACACTCTCAACGGTGTACAATAGATGAACCAGGACACAAGACCTCATCATGCAATGTGGGATGCAGCCCTTGGCAGGTGGACGTGGGAGACATTTGGTGCGAGCAATATGCAGTCGACAGTAAATTAACATCACAAAGCAAATGTAGGGTATAACCACCAATTTTGGATATGACAGTGTTCCATGGTGGATCCTTTTACTCTATACCTGCAGAGTGATGTCTTGAGGAGAACATATTTTAACATCATAGCAAACCAGGTTCATCCATTCATAGCTATCATGTTCCCCCAAGTGGATGGCTACTTTCTATTGTAATTTCTATAGTTTGATCCATGAAAGTAACCCCCACGGGAAGAACATGTACGGAAGAGCATCTATAGATAAAGAAGCATCTATCCATCAGCCCTGGAAAGTTGTGTGAAGTACTGGTGTCTGTTGGGTTGGCTTTAACATAACAATACTATCAGCAGTAACATGTAACACCATTTGTTACTTTTATTATGGTTTGAGTTAAAAGCAAATGATTTCTTTGAAAACCAAAAAGTGAAGGACACAAGTGTATATAAAGGTGGCATGTTTTTCCAGTTTAGCTTTGTGTTGGTGTTTGTCTAGGTTTCAAATGATTTCCAGTATTGCTCGACTTGCCACGCCTTGCCTGGTCTTTACCAAACACTTTGACACCTTTACCTTCTTTGACGCCTGTTGAGATAACATCACCACTGAGGAGCTGGATGTTCTTTCTGATTCTTGTGGTCAAAATGGGGAAAATGTCAACAGTGATTCTGATTCTCTTTGTAAAAGTCAGTGCACGTACATACATGAAAATAAATTGATTTTAAACAGATTAAGGCAAACTGAGATTATTACAACGTCCATGTGAACACCTTTATCGGGTTACGTTTGTCAAATTAAGGTTCAAATAGGGGAATTATTTCAAATGAATTTGGAACGAAGTGAACATAGATGCAAAGTGGTGCACGTAGCGGCGCAGCTGTTGATGCTGAAAAATTTAATTGAATGAAATGACCATAAATTGAATCCATAACCAAGCACAACTGACAAATTACCACACATTCTACCACAGTAGCCCGATAATCAAACAAATTAAGTACACTTGGATTATTACTGAAACTGAGTTATTTTAATCTGGATATTTATATTCAGATCAAAACAGATTATAGCGTGCATGTGAACACACTGAGTTTATGTGAACTGATAAGACAGATGTACACATGTAAAAAACTATATATCTTGGCTCTGTCATACTTGCGGTACAGTTGAATAGGAGGTCTAACTCAGTATGCAATCCAAAGCTCTCATACTGACCTACAGGATCCCTCTGATTCTGGTGGAGGACCTTGCTGTTACTCCCGTCCATGTTGGCCATGTTAATGGTGTTGCCATCTGTCCAATATATTTTTCTGTGCGGGAAGGTGTGAGGTGAATAGTTAGTGGTCCAACTGGGCATAAGATATAATGGGGTTTACAACATAGTCAATGAATGTTATGCTGTTATTAAATGAAAATTGAATGTAAGCCGGTAGATTTTGTTCCACTTAACAACCATGTAAAGATCTGCACAAACATTTCATGCTTGTGAAACATGTTCACTTTTCAACAACAAGGCTCTGATCCTTCTTTCGCACAGGTGAGGTCTGTAGTCAGGATTCCTAATACTATGCATTGAAGGTGAGGTACTGATGAAGTGCAGAGACTGCTCTAATCTACTTACCCCTTGGCGGGGTGCACTACAAGGCACCTTGGCTTATCAATGCCATGGATGATGGAGGTCTTCAGGGACCCATCAAAGCGAGCCACATTGATTTGCGACTCATCATTTTCAGAGCTGAGCCAGTATAAGTTCCTGGAAAGCCAGTCTAAAGCCAGACCACGGCAGTTCACCATGTCTGTCAGGGAGAGCATAAATAAATGTCTACTATACAAAACTATATTGTCAATAAGATCAGGTAAGTACGCTACATCTAACATAAGCTATGCATTACTAAAGATAAGAATGGTCTTGACTATACTTTTGATGTACACTTTTACTTACCCCATCACCAAAAAGAGGAAAGAGCAATTCATTATTACAATTTATTACAATTAAATATTAATCACAAAAAATATATAAAATATAAAATATTATACTATAATTAATAACAGTGCTACTCCATGAATAAGAAAAAAACAAAAACTCTTTGTACCAGATAATGTACCAGCTAATATTGATTAGTTGGCATACACATACACTGTAGTACGCACAACAAACAGCTTTGTATCTTGTATGGATGTGTGGAATGCACCCACCTGCAGAAATGATGGTCTCTAGCTGGGTGCCATTGATGAAGGCTCGTTTCATGGTTTGGGTTTTGATGTCAGCCCAGTAGATCCTCTCCTCCTGGGCATCATAGTCCACCACTGTGACATCATCGATGTCTGGCACCGTTAGAGCCGTCATGACGTTCATATAAGGGTTGTCAATGTCCACGCCACGGATTTCAGACCGCCGCACATACAGGAGGAACCTTTTCAATGCTGGTGAGGTGATTAAGAAATTAATCATTTTAGAAAGTCAGCACCTTCACTGACCTTTTTCCAGAGATTGTGATAATAACAACATGATGTAAATGCTGATGTCAATCAAAAGAAATTCATATGTGAATCTAAACACCTCCTGTTGTTTACATAGTCTATATTTTCACTCTGATAACATAATGAAAAAGCATGAAAAATGAGGAAGGTGTTCTTGCTCACCAAAGCAGGATTGTTTGTTGGGTGAAAGCTTCATAAGGTGTGGACAGGTGCAGGACGCAGTGCGGTTGTAACTGATGAGGCACAGATGTGAACAGGGACCACGTCCATCATTCTCTTCACATGGGTTAGAGGCTGATGGGGAAGGGAGGAGAGAGAAAGAAAAAGGGAACATTTTTGAACACTCAGCATAGGAAGTTGAGATGGCAAGCAAAGAGACAGGGCTGGATAAGTATACTGGATGTGAATTGGACTAACAGCCTTTGCAATGTGACATTTACAGGCCGGTCTGATTGTGCCACTGAAAGGAAATGCTTTGAAACTGACACAAAAAAAGCATTGCTGAAAACAACTATAATCACAATATTGATGTTGCTGTATAATGGCAAAAAAGAGATAAAGCTTGAAAGTATGACAATTCTGATAAGAAATATGGCATTAATTCATAATAAAATTCACAGACACAAAAATATGTGTAATGTTTTAGAAGGTCACAGAAAATGTTATACTGAGTTTGACTGATTTCCACTCATCTTCTGCACATGCTTGGGTTTTTAGGTTGGTCTCTTGTTGGATTATGTCTAAAAGATTAATCATATTGTTAACTCTTTGTCACATCTCAGGAATTAAGGGTGACATTAGCTCAGTTACCTTGTTACTATAGGGTAGTCCTAAACTGCTGACAGTTTCTACTAGACAAGCACAGCAAGCTGAATTTCACCCGCTTTAAACTGAATGGTGATCTTATAGGAGCAATACATTTGAAGGAGTCAGTTTTCATGAATTTCTTACTCTACCCTTCAGAATAAATCACTTCAGCAAAACTAAAGAAAGTCACCCACAGTTCAATTATTTCCCATCATGCTGCAATCACATTTCACGCATCAAACATCAATTTCTCCATCTACTCTGGATGATTCATGTCAAACAAGCTCATTCAAAGTTCATTTCCCGGGCTCCTTCAGCAGCACACAGCCCATTCTATCACAAATGTGGCTTATTTAAGACAAAAAAAATCCAACTCTCTCACTGTCTCTGTGAGCTGGAAACAGCACCCAGCTGACTCAGTATGCTAATATGGAGACATCTAAACAGCGCCGCATTCACCTGAATCATGCTCTTGAGGGATGACAGGCAGCTACAACAGAGCCAAGGTGTTTGTTTGCTCTAAACTGTCAGATGTATTTGCAACAAATACATTTAAGAAATGTACCCACTGCTCTGCTAAGACAATGATGCTACTCCCTAAAAATGAAGAAAAATACTCATTTTCAATCCAAAAGTCATATTCTGAGATTCAGTGTATTGATGATACAATTTAGTATGCAAGTGCTTCTTTCCACTGATTTTTTGTGCTTATTTGTTTCAAAGCCTATCATATTTGTCATGATAATACTCCTGACAGTGTAGTTTGTCTGCCTGCATATAACTGTGTATGTTCTAAATGGCATAAATATTGAGTAATGTTTTGCACACATTGAGAAAAACAATTATGACTATAAAAAGATCCAACTGAAGTATCCTCAGCCACACCTCTAACATCAAAAGTATCTTATAATCTTACTGGCCAAACGATTTGAAAATGTAGTTTTCTTTACTTTCTGCTGTTTATAATGGTGCAATGGATAATCATGAAAGTTTCTTGGTGATTTTCACAGTCTTTCAAGTGACACATAATGTATTTACAGCCTGTAAATACACTACGTGCCTACAGTGGAGCTCCTAAGACCAGCTGCATATTGGTGTTCAGTTCTCTCTTCTTCATCCATCCCTCCCTTTCTTTGTCACTGGTCCAGATGTTCGGGGTCTAGTGGAGCATCACATCTCTAGGCCTTGGTTCTGCCTAGAGTGGATAATAGCCAGCTCCCCCCCGTTGAGCTTTTTTTTAAATAGGATTAGGCACGCTTACTGTCTTCTTTGGAAAAGCAGTCCCATTTACTCACACTTATCTATGGTGAACAGTCATGAGAATGCAGATACAGGAAGGAAACAAGCAAATTAACTCGTGACACACGAGAAGCAGTGGAATCACTGAATAGATGCAAACCCGATTACCACCTTAATAATGCCCATTTAAGGATGGTGGCTTACATACGAAGAAAGCTGAGGGGGATACATTTGAAACTTGGCAATGCTGAAAAAGGCAGTTGTGATAAAAACTGGTCCATCAATCAGGTGGTCTTTGCACACATGGCTAAAATGTTCCATAATCCGCTGTTTAATTTGGGGGGTTCTGCTTTACAAATCAATCAAAAATTCTAACAACCTATTTACAGAAAAAAACACAATAAAGTCAACTGAAAACAGATTTCATGCTATTAATTTCAGCTTGGCAGTACATCTAACAAGCTGATCTGCATGTCAAATAAAGATTGGCTCACATATGTAGGCCTTCTGTCAGACAGCATATCAGCAGTGTATCTTTTGTGGTCAAAATCTTGGCTTACTTAGCTTCTCACAAAACTGATTTCCTATTCCACTGTGACAGATACTGATTCAGAGGCATTCACTGAAAAGAAATAGCTGGAAATATTAATGACGTTTCAGAACTATTTCATATATTTCCTGTCACCACAACACATTATTCACATTACTAATTGATTTGATTATTGGATTTGCCACAATTATTCATTGGTAGATGTGGTTCTCATTCTGCAGCTCTCTGTATTCAGATAGATAAATGACAGATAGATGACAGATATATATATGTGTGTGTTTACATATATTGTATATATAGAAAAACACATTGAAATGCACCATTAACTCAAGCTAGCTAATTTTATGCATGAGTACATTTTTCATTCAGACACATTGATTGACAGGCCAAATAGCAGAGGCAGAAGCGGAAATGATTTTCTTTTCTTTTTGCAACTTGAGAATGATTTGTGTTCTAAAAGATAATGTATCCTCAGTCAAAATCCAGTAAACCTGGGGGATTATAGCCAAATTCAATCTGAATTCTTTTGGTTTACCTATAGAGTGTCATTTGATAGATGTGATGAGTTTGCACTTTGAACCCGTTAACAACCCCTCCCCCTCCTTTTTTTGTGCACAAGCCTGAAAATGATATACCCAAATTAAAGTGTTACTGTCCTTCATTGCAGTTACGATCCTGGACTCTTTTGAATGGTAATTCTATGGAGTTTACAATCAGAAGGTCAGAATTAGTCTGAGTGATGCTGAACTAAATGTACGGCGGCATAAACATGGTAAAAATACTTTATACCTTTCTGTTTTCTGTGCAGTCGTGTTATGAAATAAGCAACTTCTGCTGCGGTGATAGTAAGATTGTACAAATGGTTTATGCCGATATAATTATGAGGCTTTGTTCTTTCGAACAATGTGTACTTACAACTAGATGCCATGCTAAATAAGGTAACAAACCCCACTTCCAAGCCTGCATTGACGTAGTGCTCAAGGGGTTAAATGCCCCTGCATGCCCATATTCTAGGAAGCAGAACTGACAAATTATATATAGACCTTGTTCCAGCTAACATACTGAAATGTCCCTTTTCTGTGAGTGTCCCATCTCCAACAGTAAAGCCAGAAAAACTGTTCTCACCTTGTGGCTGCCTGCTGGGGTGGAAGATCTGCAAGTCAAAAGGCTGAGCACTCGTCTTCTGGATGACTGTGACATTTCGCCCAGTCCACTTATTGGCTCTCGCTAAAGTGTTCGTCCTCCAGTCTGTCCAGTAGACATTTCCTCCAAAGAGAGACACAGCAAAGGGATGGGACAGGTATTCGTGGCCCCTGAGGATCTCAATGACCCCACTTCCATCATAGAGTGCAGAGAAAATGGCGTCAGAGCTGTTCAAAAGAGACCAACACAAAGAGCCATAACTGCTCTTCAAATACATTGAAAGGGAACAGTAGAAGTAGGCAGATCAAAGTGTAACCCACCAGTCGACTGATGGAGCTGTTAAATTGTTCAAGGCCCACTTAAAACCAAACAGGCCATTGTACTAAGATCTATAAATATTACATGTCCTCCATTATTTAATGCCCACTGGGTAAATGGAGATTCAAAAAACATTTTTACTCCGTGATTGGTGTGAATCATTTGCAGTATGTAATGACATACATGTATTCAAAGTTATAAAAGGTGTGGATGCTTCTACACACAACATGAAAAATCTAATGGTGTACCGTGCATCTGTCCAAACAATCCTCTTTTCCAAATGATCCAGAGTCAGCCCATTAGGCCAGGCGCCGATTTCCATATCCTTGAACACAATGTGTCGACCTCCTCCACTCATTGATGCAGCCTCGATTCGGGGGAAAGTAGCATCCCAGTCAGTCCAGAAGAGGATCCTTGGAGCAGAAACCCAAAGACAACAGTTAGTATTTGTTTTTCTGAAGACAAGCGACCATATAGCGAGTCCCCTTTACAGAGGTATCGAGATTCACTGAATCGGGGTTTCACGGTGTGAA
>LKNJ01003521.1:9865-53126 GCA_002120245.1 Maccullochella peelii
TATATATATTAGCCTAATCCATCCATAAAAACAAAAGTAAAAGTAAATTGTGCTGGACTTTGGCAAGCCTCTGAAGTCTTTTTATAGCCAAGAATAAAATCCCAGCATTATGAGCCTGCTTGTCTCCAGGCAAAGCAGATGCAGCGAGGTTGTCTTTGCAGGTGCAAATGACAAGAGGCATTCTCCATTGCCTCTTGAATGCTTCCCCGTAAACAGCAACATGGCTAATTAAAGGTGCACGAGTTCCTTTTTCAGAAGCCTCAACATTTTTTGGTATTCATTCGGGTATCACCCACAAAACCCCCAACCCTCTACCACAGGATTTTCAAAAATGATCCATGATTCTATTTGGGCAATTTGCATGGCACCCTGTTACCATATGGAAACAATTAGGGCTGCCTGCAACTAATTATTGTTTTCATTATCGATTAATGGTTTAGCCTGTAAAACATAAGAAAATAATGAAAAATGTCCACACTTTCCCAGAGCCCAAGAGGACCTCTTTATATTGCTTTTGTTGTCTGGTCAAAACCAGGTCTGAAACCCCAAAATACTCAATTTACAGTGATATATAACAGATAAAAGCTAAAAAGCTAATCCTCACATTTGAGAAGCTTCAACCAGAGAGTGTTCAGCATTTTTGCTTGATAAATGAAAATTTACAAAAAATATTTTAATCATTAGTAAACAAAACATTAAAAAAACAGGTTTTTTTGGGATAAATTTATTGCCAATATTTAAAGATGGCATCCTAAACAATGATAATTAGTACTGGAAAAACTGATTTTAGTATTGTTATTTATAAAGTTAAAGTAAATATTTACAGGTTACAATTTTGCAAATGTTAAGAGTTTTGTTTTATATTTCCTAATGTTTCCTATAATTGTATCATCATTTTGGGCTGAGCTGTTGCCAGTCAGACTAAACATGCTATTTTAATTTGAGCAATAGATAGCCATTTGTGATCATTTCTGACATTTTAAAAGGCAACAAATTATTACAAATAAATTGATAAACTTCTAATGAAAACAGCCCCAGTGTGAAACTGGCATAGAGCTGCGCGACAGGAAATGAAAGACGTGAGTTTACAATCAGCATGGGCTGACACTGATTGGAAGCTTAACCATGTGCACTAAACCCCATGTGACTGATATTTTTCTGAAGCAAAATTTAAACCATGTGAAACCTATCAGGTCTGGATGCAGTCTGTTCAGTGTTTACTATGAGAGCTGAAACAAGTTGATAAACCAATAAGTCAGTCGATCAACAAAAATGTATCAGCAACTGCTGTTCAAGCAAAAAGGCTCCAGCTTCTCAAATGTGATAATTTAGCGCCTGCCTTTGTCTTATATGATTATATATGAGTGCATTGAATATATTTGGGTTTTGAACTGTTGTTTGGACAAAATAAGCAATTTTCAAATCAAAATTATTGATTGATTCATAGAAAAAACAGGTTACTAATCAGTAATGAAAATAATAATTTGATGCAGCCCTAGAAAAAACAACATACAGTATGTAATGTCAAAACACCAGTGTTGTTGTTGCTGTTAAGTCAGTTTACCCTGAAGTAAAGGTGATTTGGGGATTATGTGGGCACATGTTCAACCAGTTCTCAACCTTATTCAGTCTGATGCTGTGATCTCTCCATTCCAACTAATCTTATATTTTTTCAATCCAAGTACAGCATGCAGAAACTGCAGAGTAGCACTTTCCATGTTTTATTATTATATAGTGAGTGTGTGTTTACAATCTTGTGCCAGAATTATCTAACAGATAAAAACAACTAACTCAGACATTGCAAAGTGAACTTTGCTCACTGTTAGGAGCAATTCAATGTTATGATTTGCATAGAAACGCTGAAGTAATGTTTTTGGATGGTCAGCGCAAACTAGAGAAGCATTTCCTGAAGAAAATGTGTCTTAAAAAGTATTGGCTGAGTTAAAGACGCAGGAGGGAATGGGGGCTTTAACACATGTTAATACACTTTGGTATATACAACCCATAAAATGACAACATAATGAGCATATGTATTTGATCAGTGGGCAATATTGAGCATATAGTTTGTACTTTATACAAAGGCTGAGATATGAATACAAGGGATGTCTATGGTAATGTTTCTAAAACTTAACTCAAAATGTTAGATTTTTGAGTTTGTTATCACTGATGGCTCCCATCTACAAGGAATAACACACGATGGCTTATCACTCATTCTTGGTAACATTGAAACTGTTGGACAGAAATCACACTAATGGCAAGAAGCAGCATTGATGTCGAGCAGCAATCACATTAATGATTAAACTTCAGGTAACGTTGCATCAGCTAAACTTAATCATGCTCTTGTGAACACTCAAGACGGCAACGCAGCAGAAACAAGTAGACTCCTATAACACCGAAGGGAATGGATGGTAGTATTTGCTACAGTGATGTCAGACATTTCAAATGTAACAGAAGAGAGACAAAGACCCTCCTTCCTACCTGAAAATAGCCTCGAAAAATATCTCATGTACATCGGGAGATACGTTACTCCAAGATTTTGGGTCCGTCTCCGGACGATTGTCTCCCTCCTCTGCTCTGTATCTTTTCTGTGAGATCCATTGGGGAAAATTGTGCTGCCTGCGTCATCACTGCGGGCCAAAACATCAACACGTGACGTTCGCGAGCTTCGACAGTGCGCGCGACAAAAACACAGAAATGTAGAGTTTTACTTACATTAGTCCGAGAGAATAGACGATATAAACGCAGCCACTTTAAATATATGCATGTAACTGACTGGTAGCTGCAGTTTCTACCTGAACAGGGGGACACATATGCGCACGGACTATTATTATTATTATTATTATTATTATTATTATTACGCCCTTATTACCGTAGCTTTGTTTTTAGTCCGCTGAGTAACGTTAGCTATATGTCGTAGCCTAGCTTGAGCTTAAACTGTTTTACCCAGCTATTTATCTTGCGTTATTTCTGTAAGTAACTGGAAAAAATAGTTACCGGATTCTTTTCGGTGGTCAAATCAAACACTACCATCAGGAAACACGTTGTTCCGATCAACGGGGAAGTTAAACCTACAGCAAAACTCCCCGGATGAGTGAATGTTGAAGGCCTGACCAATCGCGCTGCTCATGTGCTAGTGAGGCTAAAGTCAGCTGGTTGAGCTAACTGGACAAACGCTTTTCTTTAAGTCTTCAAAGTAACTGACTAAAATGTTTGGTTCCTCAAGATCTGGAGGTGTCCGGGGAGGTCAGGACCAGTTCAACTGGGATGACGTGAAAGGCGATAAACACAGAGAAAATTATCTCGGTAAGTCTAAAATAAAAAAAACTGGCAGCCAAGTCCGCTATCGGCGCTAACCAGAGGCATTGCTAATAGCTGTCTGCTAACTTGCAACCAACAGAGCAAGACTTTTAAAATCACAGTTAAACTACACATCATGACTTTGGTACTCCACCTGCTGCTTTTCAATACCTCTCGTTGTAGAGTCCCTCATTACACTGTGTCTGGACTCGTGTAGTGGCTCGGTATTGGTCCTGTTTTCCACTCTACAAACAGCAGGTCCTGGTTGTCTTTGCTCCTTCTCTCTGAGCAGACACGCGTAGCCACTCCGCTATCTGAGCTCACACAGTTGTCAGCATGCCAAAGAACAATTACGTAGCACCCACCACAGCTGTGGCATAAAATGAAAAGATAGACTTGTTAAGCAATTGTAATTATTTTTGGGACATGAACTCGCATCAACACATGATATGAGTACACAAAAGGCTTACTGTCGCCACATATGATACTGTCTTGTCAGCAGCAGATGGTTTAAGTATGGTCAGATCAATCAGTGACTGGGGAGAGGATGCGACCCAAAATGTGTATTTTCCAAAGTGAAATATTTGTAGCGGTATTAGTCTCATACAGCAGCACCAAATACATGGGCCTTAATACAAATGGATACAAACTGACGTAGAGAATTGATACTCAACTATGGCTATCAGAAATAATCAATATTTATATTAAATAACAGAATTTAACTAGTTGGTGAAGTTTACTACGCACACAACTTTAACTACCAGACATACAAATAAATGAATAAATGCAACAAAGAATAAATAAAATGAATACAGCGATGAACAATTAATAAATTCATGAATTAAATTATGAATACAACGACCAGCAATTAATGCATGAAAAGAGGACCATTATATACCGGATGAGGCAGTGAATGATTATTTTGGCAAGCTGTGTTAACTAAGAATCACTAAGTTGATGGAACTTTGACCAGTGAAATCACCTTAATGCATTGTTCAGCAGCTGAGAGGTTATTAGGAAGCAGTGAAATACTTTACGATTCTTTATCATGATTATATTGAAGGAAGATTCTATTCCTGATCTAACACTAAATTGCTTCAGGTAATCTATAGCATCAACCCCAATATCACAGGAAAAGTAAAGTTTCACCTGGTGCGTCAGATAGTCAGGGCAGAAGTTTCTCTGAAAGGGAGGAGGGAGACGTTTCTCTTGTGGGCCCGGTCTGGAGCTTTCGGGCCTCCTCGGGTGTACACGTCCCCACGTGGCAACTCGGCTCAAGCCGCAGGTCAGGCATTTTCAGGGCAATCCCACGTAGCGATTCGGCGCAAATCGGAGGTGGGCTGGGCTGGGGTGTGCAAGATTTAGAGTTTCTTCAGTTCTAACTTTTGTTGTGTTAGAACACAGAAGTGGAACAATCTTCTTTCAGACAGTTCTTGCTTTCACATTTGGCTGGATGAGGCAGAGGGCCTTCAGCACGTTCTGTGCGGCTTGGATACCTGACGGGCAATCTTTTGGGCCCGCTCTGTATAGGCCAGTGGTCAGGCTCTAAAGGGCAGAGCCAAGCGCATGTCATGGACGAGGCAGAAAACGACAACAAGAGCACGAGAGACAAGAGAAGAGTGATCTTAGGGTGTCTTCTTGCTTTGTAGTCTTCTGTAAAAGGAGCGGCAATGTCCGATGTCAACGGCGCAAAACTTTACTCCACCCACCCTAAATCTATTCTATCTCATTGATCTCTATATGTATCTCCATAGGTATAGCAGATGAAATAAGTAAAATAGAATTACTACAGGTTATCCACTTCTGATCTCTGCTAAAGGAATGTAGAAGAGGAGGGGGAGATGCAGAGGACATGGGCTAACCCCCCACACAGGCACATCTGCACTCAGAGATGGTATCAGGCATTTCAACTTAAATCTTATTTCATTACAAGCTATGATCAATTTACTTATGTAAATGCATATTCATATTTCCTGTTTCATTAGCTATTAAACAAAACCAGACATCCCATCTTTATCTGGATTAGTGGATAGGTGTAAACCATTCCTGTTGGTTCAAGGTTTATTATACCTGCATCAAAATCAGTATGTTAAACATGTTTCAGAGAGGTGGTTAAACATAGCATATTAGTTAATATACATTTAATTCAGCATGTAAAGTCAGTTCCTTTGTTCTTGTGTCAAGAGTTCAGAGTGTTGAATCTTCAGCCCATCCTGGAATGTGGGAGTATTAGGCTAGTTTACTACAGGCCTGTTGTAAATTGGGCAATTGTCACTTAACTTTCCCATAATGTCATCCCTGAGTCCGGGTGGGTCATGTTTTATGGCCCGGAGGTCATGCTGATGACAGGATGTTTTGGGAAAGTTCATCCTTGAGTTTTAACAGAGGCTTGTTTCATGGCAGAGACCATGGCTGCGTCACACTTTAATGGAGGCAAATTCTTTCTCATTGAAAGATGTAAACATTCATCATCAGGCTCCTTATCACGCTACATACTGTCAGATTTCTTCTCCATTCATGTGCTACATCAAAGTCTATCTCAAAGCGGATTTTAATTTGTGCTGTTCCAGTGAGTTTGGATAGTCAAGTTAGTATCTTCAAACACCAACATCATTATAGAGCTGCAATGATCAGTCAATTAGTCAGCCTACAAAAAATTGACAATTGATTAATTCTTTTTCAAGCAAATATGCCCGATATTTGATGGTTCCAGCTTTTTGATGTTTTCATAGACAAAACGATAAATCACTGAATCCAGAAAATAATTGGAAGATTAATTGATCATGAAAAAGATTTGTTGCAGCCCTACATCATAGTATTGAAGATTTGAAGTGACTGAAAACTGAGCTGTACAATACACTAAAAATAACATGCATAACACATCTTTCTCAACTGCTCTCAATTCTTCTGTCTTGTTGCCAGGGAACTCTCTGATGGCACCTGTAGGACGATGGCAGAAAGGCAAAGATCTGACATGGTACGCAAGAGACAAAAAAGGCAGTGCAGCTTTGTCCAAAGAGGATGAACTTGCTGCCATCAAGGCTGCAGAGCACGAGGCACTGATGGCTGCCCTGTACGTATAACTTCCTCTAAAAGAAATGGTTGATAAACGCAAGTGTGGGCCAACAAATATCAATCAATTTATCTTTTCCATTCTCATTCTAGAGGGCACAAGAATATGAAGAGGCAACCAACTGGCCTGACTAAAGAGGTATGTCGCTTTGTTTGGTCTTGCTTTCACTCAAAAGCTTGTGAACATTTTTAAAGAACTTGCCTTCATTAAAAAGATGTAATGATTTGAACCTTCCCAATTTTGATACCAGGACCTTGCAGATGTTTGCCGGAGGGAAGAGGCTGATGGTGAAGAGAGAAATGTGGACCGTGTCTCCGGCTTGGGAAGCTCCAGGTGATTTTTTTTTTTCTTAAGAACATTGTCAACTTTTGGATATAACAACCTAATATACAAAGCAACCAAATAAAATGAATCAGCAAATTTTAAAGGACAGCATGTGTAGGAAAGGAAAAAGTGCAATGGAATGTCAAAATAAATAACCCTGCATTGAATATACATAGGATTTACACATGAGAATATGCGGAAACCAACATGGAAACATGCTAACATTAACAAGTGTTTTTGAGCATTTGTCTATTTATTTTGAATATCATAGTCGTATGTAAATACACCCTTTCAGAAATTTAAATGTCCACCACTTTTGAGGTTTTCAGTTCATTTAGGTCCTACTTTTTAATGTTTGTAAGGTTATCTTGAAAATAGTTTGCTGTTTTAGAGCAAACAACCTATGGGTAGGAAAATGGCAATATCTGTCTCTGCCTTTCACGATGTTCTATTTTTGTTCTGCTCAAGCTCATTCATATCTTCCTCTTGACATTTAGGTGGCACAAGAGAGCCTTTTATCTCAATGCTCTGTGATTGTAAAGTGTTTGTTTTATAAATGTGTGTTTCCATCTACAGTGTAGGGTCAAGGAAAATGGTGCTCTCCCAAAAGGAAAAGGAGGCAGCTAAAATAGGCTTGTCAGTTTTTACAGTAAGTTTTTTTTTTTTTCCTTTTCCCTCACTGACAAATGTCACTGAACGTTTTAAGATGCAGATATTTATAATGTAAGTGCAGAGCAGTTTGATGGACGGAAAAAACGTCCTTTTGAATATCTTTTGCGGGTAGTGAAGAGACTTTAACAGTTGAGAGTTTATTTCATAGATCTACAAATCGATGCAATTATTAAAGAAATGCTTTCTTTACAGCACCACAAAACAGAGGGCTGTCCAGAAACCTCAACAACAAAGACATCTCAGAGAGAAGAAAAAGGAGATGTGGAACAACGGTGAGTATGCATTATATTCGTTACCACCTAAGATAACTTACGGAACACCTATGTGATATTTCACACACAAAAACATAGAACACTTAATTCTACTGGACAAAATCTGACCTTGTATTCAGTTTTCCATGTTTGCTTCAATAATAATTATCTTTCCTACTTTTTTTTTAAAAACTCTGTAGGCATGAGAGCAAAAAGAAAAAAAAAGAAAAAAAGAGCAAAAAGGAGAAAAAGAAGAAGGAAAAGAAGAAGAAGAGGCAAAGAAGAGACTCATCCTCTTCGGGGTCAGATGACAACAGAAAGAGGTTGGTTCATTTCTCCATATAAAGTATATCTTATGGTCATTAGCTGAAAACCCCATGTTATCACCTCCATCTCCAAACCAAATTGAATTATTAGAGGCTTCACAAAGGTTGCATTAATAACTGATGTTCTGTATTTTATTAAAGTATACTGCACATTTGTTCATGTTACTGTGTTACTACTGATACTTGCAAACTTACAGATTTGCTATGAAACAAAAGCTTTCCTCTGTCAGCACTAGAGGGCACTAAGGCACCGTCCTACACATGGCATCTTGAAGCATTATCTTTTAAATTTGGGGTGCACGTATCACAAGACCTCAGATATATCCTGTAAATCAGGTGTGCAGGACGGGGAGGGACATACCAGATTCAACAATGTAATTCATGTGCTTCAATAATTTGTGCGGGTGAGAGAGGAATCGTACTATAAACCAACTACTATACATAAATGTGTCCACACAATAGCCAGTTATATTCACTCACAGCTGTCACTGGGTGTTTTCTGTGGCTGTCATTATATCAGATCATCTGGCAGCTTTTTTCCCCAGCCTTCCAACGTCTTACCCAATCCACCACAAACCAATCATGGATTGTTTGTTTCCTTCTACTCCTCAGGCAGAGAAAGGACCACCATCATCATAATCCATCATACCACAGTCAGAGTGGAGCCAGACCCCATGACAGCCATTCAAGGGGGGGAGCAAAGGCCGAGCAACAGCCCTCCTACCCCCATCATCGACAGCAGCGGCATGACACAGACTCCTCTGATGGGGGGTCTCCTGTCCCCCGTAACGCTGTCGGCCACAAGACGGCCCCTGCTGGTGCTACACAAAGCCACAGGCGGCGCCACGACACAGACTCGGACAACTAATGTCCTCCCCACCCCCAATTCAAAGACGCATAATGCGGACAGAGCGCTCTACAGCAGCTTGACCAGTCCTGAAGACCTCATTTACCCTAAACAGCCAAATGGACTGTGCACGGAGACGGGTCGATGTGTCTGACTCACAGGCCTCCGCCTGTTCTTTCACCCAACTTCTTCACCCAATAAGTTGATCAGCTGGTCATAGGACACTGTGTCTTTGGTGTTATTATGGGTTGTGTTTGACAATAAATTAGTTTTTAAACACATTTTATGTGATTAAACATATTTTGATTATTGATTCTTTTTTGTTGTCATTGTTTTTTATCTCATTAGTTAAAATACTATGGAGGATAAAATATTTTGTAAATTTAACACATTGATTTATTTTTTCCCCGTCTGGCCCTGGTGGCTGCTGCTGTTCAGGAAATCTTTCAACCCAGAACATTGTTGCCGTTAGCAAAAAAAAAAACATAATTTCTTGTGTTCTGTAAGATTTTTTGCTGGAAACCACATTCTGTTTACAACTTTAGTAAAATATCTCCAAAACAGATAGAGATTGAATTATCATCCTTTATATAAACATTTCTATTTTAAGATATTGTACATCTTGCAGCTTTTCAGCAAAGCTGAAACTTTTGAAGTTTGTGTGTGTCATCAGAACAGTAATGATGAAACATCAGCAGTACAGAGAACATATTTAAATGTTGGACAATGCAGCTCTTGCAAAAAATAAGCATACATTTGAAGAGTCAAGCAAGTTGAGTTTTTTTGTTTTTCCTGAACTTTTTCCAAGATGCTCCTTAATGTCTTTTTCATCCTTGCACATCTCATCCATCCCACTGTACCTCTTGCGCTACTCAGCAGCTCCAGCCCTTTTCTTTTCTCAATCACGCCAGCGCTCCTTAATCCCTCACCGTTCTAGGTTCGGCTCCCTGACTGGCGCGATACCATTGGAATGCTCTCCACTGGTCGTAATAGAGTGTAGTGTTTGCATTTGCCTTGAATTGGTCTGAAAGAGGGTATTCTGCTGGCTGGCACCTGGGGGGTGCACTAAAAAAGAGCAAGGCATTCATAAAGAAGAGTGCAAAAAACCAGGCTGGTGCTTTTTATATGGCCGAGTACCGTTAGACCGCCACACACAAACCAAGCTGATGGAGCAGCAGGAGAGGAGGACACACAAAGCAGCCCTATGAGGGACCCGAGACTCGAACTCCCTCCCCTTCCAGCACCACCATACTCTCCTGCCATGTTTTATAGGCTTGGCTGCATTAACCATAGCAGCCTAATCAACCTGCAAGAATGCTGTCCTAGATTGCTGCCCCTACACAATGTGAAACAGGGTGTGCTCTCCACATTACTGCTTTAACCCAAACATTGGGTGGTTTACACCACCTTGGGGCATCACATTTTCATGGGTCAAAGGGTGACAGCCCCAAGAGGTTGCTATGACACTAGTTTTTGGGTTTGTTGTTAAAGTTTAGTTGTTTTTTTTGTTTTCAGTATCAATAAACCTATTTTTGATTAATCGTTGTCAATAAAATGTCAGATAATTATGAGACATGCCCATCACAAGTTCTGGGAGTCCAAAGTGGCATTTTGGCTTATTTTTTATATTCAACAGAAAAGTTGCAAATAATCACAATTGAGAAACTGGAAACCAAATGTTTGGCGTTTTTGCGTCTGACTAAACCATCAAATTTGTTGATTCATTTTCTGTTTATCCATTGATTGCCTAATCATCTCAGCACTACGGTATATTTAAAAGGTAGTAAGATTAGGTGTGTTAAATATGTTTTAGTAGCAACAACACATATTTTCTATGGAAGATGACAAAATACAACCGAGTAAAGAGAAAAGCTACATTCAACACCTTAAAATTAAGCAATTTTATTGCATAGTGAGAAGAGAATGAATATCGGTTGGAGAAAACTTTTTTTTTTTTTTTTAAATGCAGTCACTTTAATTGTTTTTTCTCAAAAAACAAAAGCTTTACATTAAAAAAAAGACTTGATATTAACATAGTTTCCCAATATTTAGGCAGTTATAAATCCAAAACATGCACCCTCTGAGACATCTTCAAAGCAGTAACACCCACACCATTTGGAAAGAAGCTTGAAAATAAGAGACAACATGTGTCTTGGATCAGAAGGCATCTGTCTGGCTTCCTGTTTACCCCAATGACAATGTTCTGCAGAGAAAGAAATACTGGCACTACATTAAACATGTAGCTGACACTGATTTGCCATCAAAACACCATTTTCCATATTTTAATAACTGAATAAAAAAAAGAAAAAGTCATGGCTTGCTAGAGCCTAGTGAAGACAGTAGGGCCATTGTAGTGTGCGACTCCTTTAGTTACAATTAACAGTACACACAAGTTACAGTATAGGGCTGTTTAAATAAGTACTCAGTAGAGTAATAGTTCCTGTGCAGCCTAATGATATAAACACCCAGTAAATATGCATGTCTTTAAAGACCAACAGACCACATCACGCAGTTAGTTTTGCTAACAAGTATATTGCAAAGGCAGCACATGATAAACCTGAGACTCAGAAATACAAAAATCCAATGCTGACTCAACAGACGTCCAAACAACCATGAAGCAGGTAGATGTGAGATCATTGCAGCATTTATCAATTCAAGCCAACATACTGTATAACAAAGGCTGGTAAGTGTTCAAACGGGTTCTCAACTTGGATAGAGCAACGTCAGTACAGAGTACAAAAAGTCAATGCCAGTGTTTACTAAATGGTAATTTGGGGGGCTGGTATATGTAGTCGCTGGTTAAAGTCACCGTAGTATCTGCAAGTAGTGCATCAGTGTTTAATTCAGTTTAGTGAAAATGAAAAGCCCCCCCCATGGATCACTCCCTACAGTACGTGTGACCAGATAATAACAGGTCATCAGATTGCATTGAGGTCCTGGGTCTAACATGTGCTGGTAAATTCATATTCCTCACCTCCCTTTTCTTATTCAATGCACACATGGCTGCCCGACAGCCAGAAAGAGACATAACCATGGTGGGATTTGTGAGTGTGCAATAAGCTGCCCCATTACCAAAATATATTTACAGTTACATAAAATAAAATAAAAAATGACAGCTTTACAAGAATAGATCACCCCCACCACTGGCATGTATGTTTGTGACAATAACAGCTGAGGTGAGGGCAGCTTCCAGTACTTTTTTTTTGGACATGGTAACTCAGTTTTGCAACCACTTAGAGAGCACGGTCAGAGATTGGGTGGGGTATATTAGATGTGGATAGCAGGTGATTATTAATGGTTCTTGAGCTGACTAGACAACCAATCCAGTCCTTCATAAAGGCCATCCCCAGTGGTGGCACAGGTTGCCTGGATGTACCAGTGTCTGTTGCGAAGGGAGTGAAGCTCCATCTTATCTGTGAGTTCTGCTGCATTCATAGCATTTGGAAGGTCCTACAAACAATAAATGATGAGAAAACATTAGAAGCCAAACCTGTGAGAATACAACATGAAAAGTTTGCAGGAAACGGATTATGATATACATCTGCTTATATCAATGATTTTCATAAGTATGACTTACTTGTTTGTTGGCAAACACTAATAGTACGGCATCACGGAGCTCCTCCTCTGCCAACATTCTCAAGAGCTCTTCACGAGCCTCCGTAATTCGCTCTCTGTCATTGCTGTCCACAACAAAGATGAGACCTGGAACAAGAGCAAGAGCAAATTAGTGTGTGTGTGATGTGTACCGCATCCTTAAAATACAAAGCAGTGGAAATTTAGTAAATTTAAAAATAAAAAAATAAAAACTAACCCAGCCATAACAAAGTCAATGATTTAAAGCCAACAAATGTCAGGAACTAAGGTTTTGATATGACTGAACGTACCCTGTGTGTTCTGGAAGTAATGACGCCACAGAGGTCGAATTTTATCTTGACCACCGACATCCCATACTGTGAAACTGATGCTCTTGTACTCTACTGTCTCTACATTAAAACCTGAAGGGAAAAAAACAAATATTCACAATAAAAGCAAACTTAAAGATCTCATTTAACAGTAACACAGGCAAACATTATTTATATAATAGTCCCAAGCAAAACATCATTATTTTATATTGTTACCTTATTTTATACCTTACCTATTGTTGGAATGGTAGTCACAATCTCTCCAAGTTTGAGCTTGTACAAAATAGTCGTCTTTCCAGCAGCATCCAGACCCACCATGAGGATCCTCATCTCCTTCTTTCCGAACATTTTAAAGAGCCCTGCAAACATATTCCCCATGGCAGCTGGTGGTGGGAATCTACTTTGGCAAAAAAAAAAAACCTGGGGAAAAACAACAGATCGATGGTTGCAATCAGGGTGGCATGGAATAAGCCTGTGGCTAATAATCAAACAAGATTTGGAGTAGAGCTGAAACGATTAATCAATTAGCAACAATTCTGGTAATTGAAAACAAAATGTCAAACATAACTTAGTTCCAGCTTCACTGCTTATTTTTGATTTATGTCATAATAAACTGAATCTCTTTGGGTTTTGGACAGCTGGTCGCACAAAATAAGCTATTTGAAGACGTCATCTTGGCTTGACTTTTTTTCGGACATTTTAAAGACCAAATTATTAATCCATGATCGGCAGTCAGCTCGAAATTGATATAATCATTTTTGAACCCCACTTGATGTTGAGTTTCTGGAAGCTGAAATATTACCACAAACGAGTCATTTACATGCCAGCTGAATGAATCGTCTCTAAACTGTTAGCACAAGTTAACTTCTCCATCCACTAAAAATGCGAAACGTCTACCACCTAATGCCACCCATTAGTGCAACTGCAGTTTGTCCCATCTGTGATCTCAGCATTACTCTTTGAGGTCATTCCTTCTAATATTTTAATTTTCATACAACGTAACGCGTTTGAGAAGCATCACGAATATACATTTGAATTGTATTTGATTGTGATCGAATCAGTGCGGAGTGATGAGGTCACAAATGGGGCTAGCCTTTAGTAATAACGTTAGCAGTCATCCTGTACTAGTAAATACGTTGTTCTTCACAAGTGAGACTAGATGTTGGGCATTTCGCAATAGAAGACCCAAGGCGGCTCACTGCACCCTCCGAGACATCGGAGCTTGCCATGGAGATATTTAGCTTGCCATGGTGCCAAGTTTCCCGACTAACCTAGCTTTACGTAAACAAACAACGTTAGCTTGCTAAGGTGCAATGCTAATAGTCGTCCGACCAATTTTTTTTTCACATTATATTGAAAACTACTTTCCAGTGTTCCAGTATTGTTATTGCTTTTTTTTTCTTCCAAACTTGCCAACTTAATACAGCAGATATGTGGACACGTATTAGAAAATAAGGATATACCAGGAGACAGTCAGATTAGTCAATTCAGAGGTTAGCTAGTTCATCGTAAAGTTAGCACATAGCAGTCACAGTTTTTCTCTCGGCGTCCTGACTATCGTAACCGCGGTCAAAAAGACTACTTTGCTTACAAACGCATGGCTTTTGGGACGACTACATTCAACAAGAGCAACAACAATAATTTGGCTTCGTTAAAGTCTCTCTTACACACTTACAGTTGATATGTTTCCTTCCTTCTTCAAGGCGTTTCCTTCCTCAGGAAAATGGCGACAGTTTGACACGTCAGATGTTCCGTTCCAGAAATACTTCCGTGTTCATCAGGCTGGGAGATGTTGCCCCTTGTGGCGTAGGGGAGAATTACACACACCGCTGATAGTTAAATATCTGCTACTTTAACCCTCCTATTTAGCATTTATAAACAGTGTATAAACACATAACACATTATTTATAACGCACACAACATATGTGTATGCAGAAAGACGTTTTTGGTGTTTTTAATGTATTTGTCAACAATTATAACTTGTCTTAGCATCTGTAACTGGTGTATAAACAGTTAATGAATGATTCATACCACAGTATAACTTAGCTGTACTCATATTTAATTATATATGATTACACACAAACAAATCCTTACAGTGTGTTATAAAGCATTTATTGTTTATACACATGTACAAATCATTCACAGGCAGGTATAAAACAGTTTATATATGTGTTCTAAACTCATGAAGGCATGTTGAGCTTGAAGGTTAATTTTTGACCTTGGGAATAGTAGTTTGGCAAAAAATATTCTATTGGACTACAGGTCCAATTACCAGAGCTTTCAGCTGCATCTTATGGCCCTCATGACACACTTGTCATGGAGAGTGAAGAAGTATTAATAAAAAAGAAATACTTAATTAATAAAAATAATTAATACATATATAGTTCATATTCCTAAAAAATAATTATAACTGTGTTATATTGTCAATCATTCATTATCTGTTTATAGATTAGTTACAGATGTTTTGCAGCAGATGTAGTTGTTTTGCTAAAGGGACTTTTTTTTCTTCTTCTCTTTCTTCTATTTTTAAAAGGGACTGACACTTTTGCAACCCTTGCCTTAGATGGGTTTTTATGAAATTACACTGTGCAATTGAATATATATATATGCAATTATACAACATTGCAACAAACAAATTTAAACTAAAATCTGAAACTTCTAAAATGGGATTTGTGCACAATTAAATCTGCTTACATGTATCTGAGGTCTAATGTGGATCAATTTAGGGGGTCCTGATATGAAACAGCATGGAAATATAGTGTGAAATGATGAATTATGCCCTGGGTATTTATTGTCTAGAATTTAGATGATGCTTATAAAGAGGACATATTTTACTGCCAAAGGAGCATCCTGGTGATGACCTGCAGTCTGTCATACTGTATAGTTTAAATTAATTTAAATCTATAGAGGTATTTGTTTTCAAACTCTGCAACTTCCACTTCCTTTTAATTCACGACGAGGTCATTAAGGCAAAGTCTAACCACCTTATTGTTGGGCCAGTTGAATTTTAACCAGGGTCAACTATGCCTGCTACCCCCAGCAGAGGGGGCAGCAGGAGGGGAGAAGGGCAGGAGAGAACAGCAGGAGGGGAGAGGGGTCTATAGTTGGTGATGGACCACACAGTGAAGGCTCATAATGCTGTCTCACTCTGCAACCATAATTTGTGGTTTTGCCCTGCCAAATGCCTGAGAGATCGCTTTCAGCATATTTTCACAGAAACTGCTGTCTTTTTTATGGGCATGTGGAAGGTGTTTACTGAGTAGCAATTGTTTAGATTCTTGGAGATTCACACATTTAACTCAGTTTTCAATATGAAACTGTTGCACATTTTCAATCAGTGTTACAATCAAACAGAAATGTTTAAAATCCTGGTTTTCTATAACAAAACTATCTAACCCTAACCCCATCTATAAAACCATCTCTCTCTTTACCTTCTTTCTCTTTTGCAGTTTGAACCCCAAAGAACTTTGTTCAAACAACATATTGCCAAAACCTCTACTACAAATTGTTTCAATTTTAGAAAACATGCATCTATGTGACAAACTCTAAAAAAAAGACAACCACGTTCATGAACCAAAGGTTTCATAAAGGATCAGGCATCTTCAGGTGAAAACACAAATCTCTGACATGTGCCACTTTTGGTGAGTGTCATGGTTTGACTTCAGCAAATTACATGCTTTTCTTTAACATAAGAAAATTCTGCAACCCATGGGTTTATCTAACATTTTCATAATAAATTCAAAGTAATAAAAATACATGTAAAAAACACATAGTAACGCACAATAAATCACTTCTAGAAAAGGTTGCATTTTGGAGAACACAGTGATATCTATGTCCTCCATCTATATCCACATCTGCACTTTGGGCTGTGGATGTCTCTTTTTTTTAAAGAATGAAGACACTTACAATCTGTCTCTACTTGTGGTTAGTATTTACTAAATTAGACATTTGCCAAACTTTGTGCAGTACTGACAAGTTTGGAAAGTCACATTTGTATTAAAAAGAATTTCACTCTCCCCATTGTACTATAATTCTCATTATCTAAAGCAAATGCATTTTCTAAAACAGTGATATCTAATGCCATACAGAGAAAAAAACACAAGGTTATGAGAGCAATTTCATATGAGTGACTTTCCTTTTAGGTTCTAACAGTATCAGCTGGACTAATATGAACCACCATACTACTTAAACTGCAACATACATAACATAGAACAAGGGCTTGAACGCTGCACTGTTCTGTAATTTCTAAATGCAAAATATTACAGCTTAGACCACAAAAATTGCCTTTTTCTTTTCTTTTTTCTTTCTTCTTTCATAAAGGACAGTTTAACAAGACAAGGAGCAAACTGTAACTATAAGCTTTGTTTGATTTGGTGATCCTTCATACAGCTGGGAAAAACAAAAGTGTTCTCCTCTTCGCACAGGTGCAGATGTTGAGGTGTGACAACAGAGATCAGGGTAAACACCTGTTATGAAACCTGTCAAAATCCTATTTCATAACTGCTGTATCTTCTGCTGTAGCCAATTCACATCTGGACTCTGAGATAATCCCTTTTCTGCAATATTATACCTGCAGGCTGAAAACCTCCGTAGACAAATTGTCATTGTTGCCTTCTGAGATGTACATTTTCAATTCAAATGAGATGTATGAGGCAGAAATAATGCTCAGTGATCAACTGGATAATCTCAAAATTTAAGAACATCTCCAATAGTAGCTGACCTCTATTTTATGAGGATTTTAACTTAAATTTTAAAAAGCAGACTTTATTGGGTTGATTATCATAATATGCATTTACAACGTACCATGTAGTGAGCCGAAGGTACGGTAACGATCCTAGAGGTATTGCTAAATCCACCTTTCCATGCTCCACAGGAAAACACAGCGGTAATATCCATTTGAAGGGCTCTCCTCCTTCCTCCTTTCTCCTTTTCGGCTTCATATCTCACTAGATGCTGACAGTTGTGATGTGTGGACAGAGGACTGGAAATAAGAAAGTAGGGGGTGTATATATCGCACACACACCCCCACAAAGCACACACACACAAACACACAGTTCCGATGGCCCCGCTTGTGTACACGCTTAACAACTTTCTCCCACACATCCACAAACATGCGCACACACAGACACACGTGTGCACTGTTTTTCTTTTTTTAAAATCCCTTCTTTATTTGTATCAAATGTGTCCCCAGAACACCTATCCCTATCTGGGGGCCATGGCCCCAGAAGGGGCAGCTGCAGTAGGACTCTGGAGATTTTCAAAGAAGTAACCCCTTTTTCTGGAGGAAAAATATGATTTGGAGATATTTCTGGGCAATGTATATGCACTACATCATCACCTGAGAGGCGTTATCCAACTCGCTGAGTCAGTCATGCCCAAATCAAAGTAAATGTATGGCTAATGAGGCAGAGAGTGATGCTCGTCTGCAGTTTGTGAATGGAGGAGGGCTGCCAAGGAGCCAAACAGGCTTCGCAGTAGGAAGTGGGTAAGGATCTCAGTAGGGGCCTTACTCCCCTCTGAGACGAGGCCTAGCAAGGATAAAAAAAGTAAAGGGCTTGGGAATGCTGATCTGTTGTGTGTGTGTGTGTGTGTGTGTGTGTGTGTGTGTGTGTGTGTGTGTGTGTGTGTGTGTGTGTGACAGATACAGAGGGAGAGAATGTGTGTGTTCGCATAAGTGTGTATGCACAAGAGAGAAGTGTTTTGTGATCCTTCACATTATGCTAAAAAACTCAAATCATCATAATAATCATGATAATAGATGCACATTATGAAATGGCCTACGGGCGACCAATAGACTGCAGTGTGAATCGTACAAAGGAGCTGGTTTGGGCTAAGCAGGGCTGGAACTCGGATGGACAGGCATGGGATGCCTCCCTCTGCGTCTCATGTACTGGATTATAGGTCGGGCAAAATCCCAAAGGAGGTGTGAAGCAGGAAACAAACCGAACATTATTACAACGACCAGCATCGTTGCCATGAGAGGATCCATGCTGGCTTCGTCCACTGGCAACAAGTGCCACTGGGCACCCAACCCCACGCCTCTCACAGTAGGGGGCGCTACAGAGAGAGACAGGCTGGGGCAAAAGGATAAATGTGCACCAGTGTCGGCTGCCAATCACCTTTGTATGGTGATTGTCGGCAGCCTGAGAAGTTCGTTGAGGGGATTTACATAACATTTTGCACTCCGCCTCGGGTACATGCGGAAATGTTCGATTCCATATTGAGTCATTACCAGATGAAAATTGTTCTCATGTATTTTGACAGCACAGTTTGTAGAAACAAAGGTATTGAGGTAATCTAGCTGAATGGCAATGAAGAGTATGAAATGCATATCAAGCCATAACTTTTGGCAACAAGAAAGATGGTAAAGTCCATAAGCCACACCTTGGCATGTTTTTTTTTTTTTGCATTAATCAGATTTTTCCAAAGACAAATTTCTTCATTCTTGTTGCCACAAATGATCTTTAACAGTAACACAATGGCTCTGAAGTGAGCCATTGTGTTACTGTTCATATGATGTAATTCAAATATTGGTTTTCATTTCCCATGTGACCCTTTCACTCCTCCAATGACAACTGGTCTGGTCTATGTGGGAGCCATTGGTGTCGATGGGAGATCTCCTGTGACACCCATGACAGATGGTTGAGACAAGCTCTTCAAGGACGCACTTCCTCAGAAAGGACATTGAGGCCTCTGGCGTGGGAGGGGGGGGTGTATTAAGAATGGGAATCGCTGGCTTGCAGGATGTGGGTATACTGGCAAGGTGTAAGGGTACACATAGAACACGACGTCCATGCCAGGAAACTGGATTTCCTGGTAAAGGATGACTTGGTCGGACGTGAGGTTACCATGGTCCATTTCTTGAAATGCTCAGCACCCTTTAAATGACCTACATTTAATAGGACATTTCACCACCTTCTATGAACTCAAAGGACATTTTGACTGGTAATATTTGAGGCTACGCCTGTTGCTCTCTCTTTGAAACTTGCTTCAAGCATCCACATGGACTATGACGAGCTATTGCAAGATGAAACAATAGTGAGGATAAAGGTATTTCTTTGAAAGACTTTTTTGTTTCCCTCAGTGGGTTGGTTTGAAGTTGATTCATGTTTGCTGTGTATACAGGTTTTTAAGGGTTGTCCCACCCCTGTTCCCTGTTTTAAATCCAGCTATATCCCATTGGAGGAGGCATCAAAGATTAAAGTGTGAACCTGTTGCGCCTTGGGGTAGATAATTGGTTGGAATGCACAGCATGTCGAAGCAGGGCCTTGAGGACAACCAGCACCAACCAAAACCTGTGGCATCAAAACCAGGTAGGTGTCCAGATTTGGCATTTGGGATTTTTCACTTGTCATGTTGGTGCCAAATGATTTGTAACATGGCCTCATCTTATTTCTCCAACATTCAGGCATCCGTGACAAGTTGATTGTAAGTGGCCCAGTGGGCCCTTGAGAGAGGCTTCATGGTGACAGGCCTAACATGCTCTCAAGGTGGTCCAGGTAGGGTGTTTTTTATTGCTACTGACAACTGATCTCTCTTGGTTATGTAAGCCCCTCAAAGATAATCCTTAAGTGATTAAATAATGAATTTGGAGGCATTTTGAACATTGCATTCAAGCATGTGCACCACAGGCCAAAAGACATCATAATCATTTTGATAACTCCTCCTTAATATTGTGATGTTTGGTTTACTCCAAAAATGTTAATATAGGTATTTAACATGTAAGCCGTGTAATCAGACTACAGTTTTGTTGGTCATTTTCTTGATAAGGAGGGCTTACTTGTGTGTGTGTGTGTGTTGTTGGTGTGTGTTGCTCGACGGCGCACCTGTCTGCCTTGAGGCTGGAAAAGCTACAGCCTCTCATTTCTGACTGGAACTCGTGTGGTAATGCATTAGAGGGCTTGTCATTCTACTTTATTGAAGGCCTCTGACAAGCTATTTGACACCCCTGACAGGGTCAGAGGTGTCAACCTGCTCAGACTGACAGGGAGATGGACACATAAGGGCACGGGCGAATTAGGTTGCTACTCAAGTCAATTGCAGGTTGTAGCCCTAGGGCTGCTCCGCCAATAAAGCCCGGATGTAGTCACGTTTGACGCATAGACAGAAAACAGGAGAAATGTAGATCACTTTTCAGCATTTAAACCATATTTAACTCTTCACATTCTGTATTTTTCCTCTTTATGATATTTTCCTCATGATGTCTTTGTGTTAGCTTTCTTTTTAAGGCAGAACAAACCTCTGTACATCCTGTAGAGCATTTTTTTCGGGATAAATACATGAAGAGGCTGCAAGGTGAATGGATAATGCCAGTTGCATGTGATGTTTTACGCACCTCTCAAACGCATTTTGTGCATGACCAGATCAAATATGGAAACATACATGTGGGAAACAAACTGGAAATGGTTATAAATCTGAATAAAGGAATAATTATCACATTATGTCACAATCACTTTAAATATTGTCCTTACACTTGCATGTAAACATGTGAACAACTATGGGCTTGTAAGGGCCACAAAACAGCAAACAATTTAGCAGAAACTGCACAGGATGGAAATAATGGCACAATGAATTCTAAAGTCTCAAATCCTTGTTAAGACCCTCCATCTTTCAAACTAAACTAGATCACACCAAGAATCTACCATCCCTTTATCCTGTTTAGATCCTCTAATCCCTCAGCCATTTTCCATTCTCTCTCTTTTTCTCATTTCAAATGGAAACTGTTTGGTTGTCCGGCATTGGAACGTTGAGAATTTGTCCTCTCTGTGAAAGGAAAGTAACTATATTGAAGAAAGGAAGAACAGCTTGACAGAGCCAAGAATGCTACGGATCTCTTTAAGTCCCATAATGAGATGTTTTCTCTGCTCGGAGCTTGTATTGACATGGAGACTAATGATTTCCACAAAGTAATAGATTGAGAAAGTAATGCGCAGGGGTGGGAAAGACAACACGAAGTGATTTAAGTCGTAGAGTAGCCAAGATGCTCAGTGCTTCTCTTTGTATGGGATGTGAAGAGCCTTAATGATGTCACTTCTCTGGAGCAGACACACGCAGAAGCATTATTGCAGGGTTTTCACGTATCTTCATAACGAATGTGGAACTAATTAGCTATAAATTAAAATTTCTTGATCACTACAAAATAGATCTAATACAGAAACATGGTTATATTCACTCAAGAATTGAGATTTAAAAAAATGACAGGGCTTGTATGAAACTTTCCTGAAGTTCGAGACCTTCCAATTAGAAACTAATGTTATCTATATTAACCCTTCGCCCCTTCCCTGACTTAACTTTATTGAGGGAAGGGCAAGGGGGTTGGGGTTGCCTCAATAAAAACAGCACTAAAAAGCAATTACAGTGCTCTGAAGAATGGGACTTGTCAGTAATTTGCTGTCTAAAACCGAGGAGATTGCAGGTCTGGGGCCGATTGGAATTCTGAGCCTGGAGTGCAGTGTGGGAAAAGCAGTGGGAAGGCAAGCACCACCCTTTGTGAGGTAATTACTGGAACTACCAGAGGCCAGCGCCAGTCCCTGCTAATGATAACCCCGCTCCTCTCCCCTGCTAGCCACCTCGTAATTGATATACCCAATCTCACTCACTCGGGACATGTCCACAATAATGCGGATAAAGTTGGACATCTGTTTTTTCTCTCCCTTCATTTTGGCCTTCCATCCTCACCAAGCTGATGTTTTCGATCCCCGAGAATGGAGCTTTAAAAAAAGGTGGATGCATTTGAAAATAAAAACAAGTCTGTGAATACATAGATTAAGGTTATTTTGATTAAAGCTTTAACCAATATGGTTTCATTAAACCAATATGGTTTCATTCCCTTTTTCATTAAATTCTTTCTCCAGGCTCCCAAATTTACAGAAGTTGTTTGCTAGTTGAGCTACTGTGTGGAAAGATGTAGAAACCAACTAGGAAACAGGAATGGAATAGGAAAATGGAAGGTGTTTGTGGGTATTTATAGTTGTTTGTGTTAATCAATTTACACAGGTTCTGTTACTTGCAGTGTTAGTTGTAACAAGAAAGCTGTTTCACAAGTTTAGTTTTTTTTTCCACCTCTGCTAGCTATGACAGTCTTTTCTCAAACAAATGGATTCAGAAACTGAAATCTGTTAATCTAGAGATGCCTACAGCAATTATGTTTCAATCTAAAAATGCCATTCATGTTTTCAGTGTTTAATTTCACCATTTTTTAACTAATTGGAAAAAGTTTGACATCCACACTGAAATGACCAGACATCAAAAAAAGGTCAGATGTCTTTCTCCACTTTCATATTCTCTTATGATGGCAGATGACTGAACACATATACAATACTGATTTCACTGACATTCATAAATGCTGCCTGTTAACTGAGACAGACTGTGTCCTGGCTGCATTGAGACAGTCATACCACTCTTTTATACTTCATGACAATACCTACGTACCTTACTTTTGGGGTAAAATATACAGGTTTAGTGATGATTTTCAGCCTGCGCCTTATTTCCCCTGTTTTTTGCAGAGAAGTGTGTTTAAAATGTAATTGATGACTTTATTGTAGAGCTTTATGTAGCGCTCCAAGCCACAGTACATACAGTTTTGGCTGCACTTCAAATTGAGTTAAGATGTGGAGGGGCCCACACAGCAAAATCTCACCTAGGGCCCTAAAAGGTCTCAGGCAGGCCCTGTCAATAGGCAACTGAAACTTAACTTGTAAGTTTATAGTTGTATAAAATGAGACACATGTAATATAACTATAGCATTCCCATTAACAACAAACATTAGGATTCACTCATCCACAAGTGAAATAAAATTTCATGGATATTATGGCTGTACTATAATTATTCAATATTTTTCCCTATCTTTAATCTTTAAACTGGAGAGATGAGCAAAGGAGCAAATTAATATTAGTGAAACTGACTGAAATTGCGTCTGGAAATACATCCATGCTCATCCTACCTGTTGAACCGCTTTGAGCTACAGAGAGGTGAAAGGGTGACTAATGAGTGATCATGTCTGCCTCCTCCTCCCCACTACAACCCCAGCCCACATTGATCTGGAGGATGACCCCCCCCACCACTACTACCAGACCACATCTTACAGCAGCATACAGAGGGCTCCCCTGAAAAACTCCCATCTCTTCCTTAAACTGAAGAGTCTGAGCAGTCAGTGTGGTAATCAAATGTGCACACATGCATGTGCAAACACACACCTGCAGAATGTGCATTAGTATGTCTCCCATATCACCCCCCATTCCCTCCCTGTTATCTCCCCAGTTTGACTAATGTTCTCTTGTAAGTACAGAGGTGGCAAAATTCCTTTGTTGGCTTCAACAATACAAACAGGCACTTCAAAAGGGGATAAGGCTGCTTTACAGGTGTCGCATCTCTTCTGATGATAGCAGTCCTCTTTAGAAATCTTGCAGATAACCCATCATCCTCATTCAAGACAGGTGACATACTTTGCACGTTCCCCTCCCTGGCTGTAAAAGAGAAAACATAATGCCACGCTTTCTACAGATGTTAGGAATTTTCAACACAGCCATTAGAGAAAGGTCTGTTTTGTATCTGAGTTATCTGTAGAAGACTATTTTGTCTCTCTACTGTGTCTAATGTTTATCCAAAAGTGGCCAAAGTGATAAGTATTGTGTGATAAACAACACATTGGTGAATCTTAAGTTAGAATTTAGTGGCTGAAGTGTTGGATGAAGGTGTGAGTGCTGTCAGGATCTATTTATTTTGGAAACAGAAGTGAGAAATATTATCACTTGCAGGCCATATAAAAAACAGGACTAATACAGCAATATAATGTCACTCTAAGGGGGATTAGTTTGTAATATTTTAATTTGGGAATCAAATACAGTAATCACATGCGTCACTTTCTCAAATTAGACTGTGGCAGTAAACCAAGACTGCTTTTCATGCAATACTCATATGCCAAAAATGTTACTTTTAATAATGTACCGATCTGGATGGTCCCGATGAGTTAAATGTGTTAAAAGACATGTACTAAATCCAAAGGAGTGATCTAATTTCAGACAGAAGAAGACATAGACATCAAAAGACTGGCTTCAAAGTCAGTTACATAATGAAATGCCCACACACTGCACTCCCCTCTGTAGCTCAGTTTTGGCCCATCACCTTTGGTGTGCATGACCTATAAACAAGAAGAGCTTTGAGAATCACATTCTTTAAAGCCACAGCTCTGAGCTCATGTTGAGCATGTGTTGAGCATTAGAGCAGCTGAGTCTCTCTAATACATCAACTTTTGATATTAAGTCGCTGCTTTTCAAACTTTTGCCCGCAAGATAAAACATTAAATTGAACATATTAGGTATCAATAATCATCCCAGCTTGAATGTTTGTCATCAGGGATTTTTTTTATATTTGACTAAACATCAAAGGGCCTCAGGAAGAGCGAACAGAAGCTGGCTGTAACCAAAGTGTGACTCCTGTGGGAGTATTTGCATCATGTCATTTAAGTGTGGGCCTTTGCACCACTCCACTGTATATATGTCGCTCCGGTCTGCCCCAGAAACAACATGGCTTTATTGAAATGCATGCAGTGGTCTCTTGTTCATGTCAGGGTGAAACTCAGGACATAACATAAAAAGAGGACACTGATTGCAATTAGGGCCCATTGTCTCCCATTTATATGGTTATTGGGTGGTGCCTTTTGCAGTCTGGTCGCGTCGAAGTTCTCACAGTCAGAATGCCATCTCTCTCACTGGAGCCGCCATAGCCTCCTCTGGCAACTATCTGCTAACAGTGTTCATCTCACTAGGGTGACAAAGCTGCTAGGTGGGTCTGGCTGAAGGGAAGGGCCCATTTCCTTCAGCCAAAAGACAGCGTTGCTGCAGGGCCGGAGTTTCTGTCCATCCTGTGATCTGTTTCATGTTTTGTACTTGTTTTCTCCCATTCAGATGGTGTGAAAAGTGTCAAAGGTCGAGGTGTGGAATGAGCCGCTGACAGCCTCCCAGTCACTAAACCAAACCTGAACCTGGCTGGCTCCCAGGAGTTCATACACAACAGAGGCTCCAACAAGTCTTTATTCAATTCCCATCATGAGGCAGGGTTTAAATTCCATAGCATTTTTATGAATGTCTGGGAAAATAAGTACACCCAAGTAATGAGGTTTAGTCGTAGGACAAACTGTGAAAGACAGCTTAAAGTATAGTTTGATGTGGGGGTGGGCAGACTAATGAATCCACATGAATGAGAACGGAAGGGTATAACTTTTTGTGGCGCTTCCACTCTGGAGGGGGTGTGTATCAATCTTTCTGTGAGATAATGGGGTTAGATAGCAGTGAGACCTGGCCTCTGGTGGTGACATTGTTGCAGGGCTCAAAGACTATCAGGGGTCCAGCGGCTGAGCTGGAGCACCAGTGGGCTCTATTCACATCCATCCCCTAATCTATCTTGAGATCAGGTCTTTCTCTTCAACAAAGCTCCATCTATTTCTAAACTCTCATCACTGAGATTTTTTTTCCTGTTATTATTGTTTGTCCAAAAAGCACAGCTGGCTTCTGCAGTCTCTCAAAGGAATCAAATTATTAGTCCAGCTTTATTTTCTTCTTCTTTCCTCCTATGATGAATCCATAGCCCATGTTTGGGCACTATGGCCTAAATCTATTAGTCTTTATGACTGACAGCTCGTCCATATTCTAAGTGTGTGACCGTGATTAGATTTTTCATTTTGTGCTTAAGAAATCAATGGAAGGCATCAGTATTATCTGTGGTAGGTTGCAATATCTTCATAATGAGACACCAACCTCAGACAAACAGTCTTGCGGCTAATTCAGTGGCCCTCAGTTATTTAACATGGTGACTACATGGTTGTATCCACTACAAGCTTATGTGCATGATTGTCACTGAAAAGAGCACAGAGTTTATTACCTGTCTCAATGCTTCTGTTTGCAAACAGTAATATTGTGAGACAAATATTTTATTTTGATGAGATATTTTTTTTGTGTTGAGGATTGCCACCTCTTTGAGTTGCCATCAGCTGAACCTGAATGCACCACTACATGCCCCTTAATTCAACATCATTTAAATCATTAAAATGTAACACAAGACAGCATTTATTCTTCTCACTGGAGTGGAAAGGGAGTGTGGTAATCAAAATATTAATGACTGAAGTTGCATTATTATGATATGAAATTCTGTTGTCTACATTAAAGATAAAAAAAGCAAAAGCTAAATCTTCCTTTTTCTCTTATCCATTAATACAAACTATTTATTTTTATTTATTTTTTTACAAATTTCAACAAAACTAGCTAGCAAAACTAGCTCCTCCAGCTAACTGAAACTCATACACACCACTTACCGCCACCCACCAGCTCAATCAAAAGGAAAATTGCTTTAAAAAATATATTTTTAAAGATCAGAGCAAGCTATTACTAAAAGTCATGGCTTGATGAAAAGGGTCTGGCCAGGGCTTTGGGTCTGTGTTGTTTTTAAAGAGCTTGTTTTCATTGTCCAAGGCATCTAGTAGCTGAAGACTCAGGATAATGTCACTTATGTATCTCACATTGTGCTATAATCTTCAGATTCAAGTGCTGTATTTATACACTCATGTTGTATTTAGGATATTGGCGCCTCTGTCCAGGAGCCTTCCCTCAGGTCAGGCCCCACAGGTCAGAAGTCCATGGGCGCTGGCCATTGATCCATCTTTAGTTGTACTTACTTCTTGGCACTCACCATTCACAAAAATCAACAAAACAATTCATGACGTAAAGTTCAGTCATAGATAATAGAACAACAGTTTGGTTGTTTATGTTGCTTTATTTTGGTGTTACAGAGTTAACTTTAGAAATCTACTACAGGCAGTAGGACGAACGGTACCTGTGTGCAGTCAGTGAAAAAACAGAGATGAGGTAAAAAGGCTACAGTGTTACAAGTCACAACACTGTTTAAAAAAAAAATGTATTTCTGCAAATATATACTTTTACTTACTAATATGTACATAGAATGAAATAAATAATTATAAAAAAACATCCAATTTTAGAAATCCATAAAAACGCAAAAACTAGTTTGTACAAAACTTTGGATTTAAAGAAAAATTAGAACATAAGCAAATTGTCCACACAAGCAATCAATCACATATAAAGTGTACAGTAATAAATGCAAGATGACAGATCTTGTACCGATAATGGTTGCTCTGTAGTTAATTAAGATGACTTAAAATGTGAAACTGCTTATGGCTGCTCATTAATATTTTCAGTCAGGATGAAATGTAATCATGGGTGGGCAATTTTGATTATAATCTGAGAACTATACATGCCTGAGACATAGCATTACATTGACTGTAAACAATAATTCATCAGTGACTTTACACATCTCTCCATAGTCGAGGCTATCAGTGAAATGGCACGCACACGTTTTCATAAACATTATGTTGCTTTTCTAGACGTCTTGTCTCAGCTTTCAGTAGTTTTTCACTTTCCAAATAAATAAATACTGTGTTGTATTTCTTCTCAAATTAAAGGAGAGCAACATGAATCATTTTTGCCCTGATGTTTAGCATGATTACAAAACCATAGGCAACTAAAATAACAAACTCTATTTTGGTCTATTTGGTTAAAATGGGAATTACTGTATGCAAGAATTAGTCAAAACTTCACATTTTTTCCAAACTACATATAATAGATTTCTTTCACAGAAAGAATCAATACATGCAAGAATATACATAGAACACAAATAGACAAAGACATACTGTATGTAAGGACGTAAAAACACGCACAAAGACACACACACACATACACACAAATATTATCTTTACTTAGCAGCATTAAAATAAGGGAAGTATTGATAGTTTCAGTGATGCTGCTTGTTTAGTTTGGGGAACAAGAAGCCACAGCTGAGAATCATCACATGCACAGGTTTTGGTCATCATTTTACTACAACTGCAAATTATACTGCATTATCCAGAGCTTATATTATACAGCTTAGTTTGCGGTTTGTTTGCCATTTGTGTTTTATTTTACCAGGGAGTACAGGATTAACCTCTCTTTCATCAAATATTAACATAAAAGAATATTATATGTGTGTGAATGAAACAAAAATATAGTGGGACTATCCCTTTTATAAATAACAGTTTTCCCCACACCCAGTCACATGAGACATTGCTAATACTGATAAAAACAAGGAGAACATGCTTCATATTTCTCAACAGGACACAAGTGCTGACCTTTCAGATTCATTTACAGCTCTCTGACCACCACAGATTTGCAGGGGGGGTTCTTTTCTTGTCTTTGGTCATAACTCTCGATGTTGTTCAAAGCATTGTTGCTCGTAAGAAAAAGCTTCCAGTGTTTCAGGAAATGTGCAGACTGTGTGTAATCTTGTTTTACCTAATGTTCAGTTGATGTGGCTCATGTCTACTCTCAAGATAAAATTAGTCATTTAAAGCAGATATTAACTTGTTAACTTAAGGATTTGAGAATATGTAAACACATTGCAGCATAATAACTACATTCACTCAGGTGCAAGTGCATTCTTACCCAAACATCAGTAACATATTAACACTATTAAAAGAAACTCATTCACACAACGATAATGTTAGTTTTCAGATATACACAAACATACTTGTTTGAGGAGGATAATGCATGCTGTTGAGCGTCTGATCATGTAAATTGCTCATAAATGTTGTCATTTTTTATGGCAAACACAAGTGATGATTAAACATAGAAGAAAATGAGACATTTTCATTGTTTGCCCCATAGACTTGAAAGCATTGGCAGTGCTTTACTATTCTCAAAAAAACTACTTGGAAACACAGAAAAAAAAATCACCAATATGGTGTTTGTCAATTAGCTGACAGTTCTCCTTTCCTACGTCAGTACATGAAACTGTTTCGTCATCGCTAGAGATATCAACATTGTCATCACTATCATCACGGTTCATGCGGATGATGCTTTTTGATCTACTCAACCGTTTCAGTTGATTAAGACAGAGACTGGCTCTTTTTAGCATCACAGCACAAACCACAAGGCTGTTATGTCTGCCACTGGAGTCCAAGGACAGATCAGACAGCTTTACAGTCTCTCATGTCTTGTAGATAAGTTGCTGTATTTGTTCTTCTGCCTACTGAAGTCTTTAAATTTTGGTGAGAAAAGACAAGAACCAGACGTCCTTATTTGCAGGTGTGCACGTCGTAGACTCTCACACACTCCTGACAACTGACGTAGCAGCACCAGTGAAAAATGCAGTGACACTTCTCCTTTCTCTTCTCAGTCCTGGTGTTGTGACCTCTGCCGCAGCAGAGGAGGTCACATCCGTCTATGCCATGGGACGTCAGGTTGCAGATACGATCACGGGTGCCAAAGGAGCCGGTTTCAGGATTGGGGTCACAGAAATTGGGTGAGCTTTCATAATAAACCAGGTCGCGCTCTGTGGGGGGTTTGAAGTAGTTGTACTTGGGTCTCAGGGTCTCCACCCATCCGCGGGACTCCTTATGTTTCTCCACCACCATCTCTGATGCGCTGTCATACTTATCCTTCATGTAGTCACCAATAACTCGGAAGTCAGGCTGAGACCACCAGCATGTCTTGACCTCACAGCTGCCCGAGAGCCCATGGCACTTACACTTCAGGAACATGTTGTCATTGAGGGACTAAGGATAGAAAAACAATGTGTTAACCAAGCACCTGATAGTAGAGAAACTGCTACAACACAATCAGCAAAAGCAAAACTCACCATTCTCCCTGCCTCATTGTTATGGCGGTTCATGGCTGAGCGTGCATCAGGGCGATTCTCCCTTGCATCAGCAAACTCCCGGGACACCATGCTCCCAAACTCCACATCCTCGCTACAGCCACCCCACTTCCATCCCTCGCCAGGGGGGCCCTTGTGGCGCGAGTCACATCCGCAGATGGTGGCTGAACCCTCGGCGCAGGCACGGGTCACTGCAAATGCCACTCCCGCCGAGGCAATAGCATGAACAAATGCTGACTCTCGAGTAGCTGGAACGAGAAGTTCAGATATCTGTAAGTCATAGAGCATTGGAAAAATACTCGGAGGCACCATCCTGCAGAGAAACACCTCTGCAGAGTTAAATAATCGTGGATTGTCACATGAGTAATGAGTTCTTGAAGCTAATGATTATTTTCTGGATTAAATTTATAGAAAAGTTGTAACTATAATTGCTAGAGAATGTAGGTCACCACCTGTTTATATGGATATCTGCTTGTGTTCGGTCTTGTATGATTGCATAAGCAAATATTTCTCAACCCAAGCCAACAAGACAACATCAAACAAACTATACATACTGTAGAGTCCATTACTATTGTTGGCTACATGTGTTTAGGTTGTATCTACCAAGGTGTACCGGGGTGTGGGTTCATTCAGCCCAGACATCAATCGTCCTGTCTCTAAATAAGGCCAGCAAGCCCTCTGTGTCTCTGTCTGACATAGCTAACTGATGACTCAGAGGGATCAGGATCTTCCCGAGAGATGAGAGGAAGAGACGGGTCTGACAGGCCTATAATTAAGAGACTCAATTAAGCTATTGAAAGGTTAGGAAACAC
This sequence comes from Maccullochella peelii, assembly GCA_002120245.1. Classification (NCBI taxonomy): domain Eukaryota; kingdom Metazoa; phylum Chordata; class Actinopteri; order Centrarchiformes; family Percichthyidae; genus Maccullochella; species Maccullochella peelii. The sequence continues at coordinate 41,067 of LKNJ01003521.1, forward strand.
TGCGGGGACAAATCATAGACACAACATGGAGATGGGACTGTAGTGTCCAGATTTGCAATCCGAACAACACTTCACTGTTACAGAAGAGGAGACATTGTTTGCTTCAGCATTCACTGGTTTAACAGAATGCATTATGACAGGGAGGTTGCCTTGAATATACATGCGTGTATGGTCTTGCACAATCACAAGAAAAGAGACAAAAGATAAAGAAAGCGGAAACACCAGGTGTAAATATGAAATGAACAGAGAGTAAATAAATGGACAGAGAGGGTAAAAGATCAATAGTAAAATCTAGGATTGTGTGTGTGCATGTGTGTGTGTATGGGATAGATGGAAAGACAGTGCATGCTTCTGTCTAAAGTACATGAACGACAGAGGGAAAGAAAGAAAAGAAAGAAGGGAGGAGTATAAAGCCAAAGAGAGTAGGAGTTCCTCCCTTACAGCAGGTTCCAACCAGTTTGAGGACTAAAGGGCATTAGAAACAATGATGCAAGAGAAAAGGTCTACTGGCATCCTCCACCACCCACTTCATACTACTGTTGTATGCACACAAGGTTACTAATGTTCACAATACATCTGAACCTTTGCTCTCCTTCCTCGAGTCCCGCTTACTGCATCCACCACAGATCATTTCACTTTGATATTGTGTTATTTTCTTTGCAATCAAGCTAACTGAAGGCTACAAAATGTAAATCACAGCGTGAGGAACAGTGATTAATTACATATCAACATGCATCATCTAAAACTGACTAAGTATGAGCTTCATGTTTTTAATTTTGGAATTACGAGTGAGATGAAATTTATGCTCGAGGTGTTAGAAACCAAGATTTTCTCTGCTATACACGACTGTATCATCAGCATAGAAATATATTTAGTGCGTCACAGAATGTTGGTCATTATTTATGAAAGTGCGAAGAACCTGTGTGGACCTAAAAGAGAACCCTGGGGACCTCCTTTGGAAACGTGACCTTATGGATGACCTTATGGCAATGATGCTGCAGAGCATAAGGGGGTGGAGGAGTTAAAATGGGATAGGGAAAGGGGATTATCTTGCGATAAAATGAGCAAAGGAGAAGGATCAGGGCAAATTAAATAAGTCCTGGTGTCTCTGAAAAAAAGATAGGTCTCTAAGGTCACAGACTTCTTGTGGCAGCCCCACACTTTTTTTATAAATTGATTTCCAAAAAATACTGGGAATATGAAATGCCCACAACAAAATGTAGTTCAGTACATTAAATGATCATTATATGCATAATACAATGACTGGTGTTGATACTTACAAATAACAGGTTAACTGCATTCAAGCATATGAATATCTATGCCAAGGATTTATGCTACTGTCCATAAAGCTCTTAAACTCTTATTGGCTGTGCAGAAACCTCCACCATTAAGCTGCAAACCTATACATTTTAGTTGATGAAATCTGTTGTTTTTATTCTAATCACTCACTAAAGAATTTTAGCACATGCAAATACAGAACACAGATGGTTTATGAAGAGAGTATTAGTCTCTATATACACCTCAATACCACATTGTGAACCTGGTGTCAATTCAAAGGCATATTCTTAAGCTGGTGTGTGGCATTCACACTTTGCATTAAAAAGCCGACAGAAGTTAAACTTATAAAAAATGTACAAATTTTGAAATGTTATTGAAAACTACCGGGTGTGCTTCAACAATGACTGTTTTTAGAAGAAAAGTTTAAATGTTGATCAAACTACTACTTATGTATCATGCTTTACGTTTCATATAACATTCTGGGGCTATAGACACCTGGTCGTATTTACTTCACCTGGAAACACCAGCTCTTACATTAGTTGCTCAGCTTTTCTTGGTTTTACGACCAATTTATGGCATTTCAGGACACTTTTACTCCAACAGTGCTCCTCCACCAAACTTTGCCAGACCCTGGCAGGCCAAGTGGTCCCTACAACCTGCTGGGGGGTTGAATCCCCTATTGTGCTGCCACTGTCACGCTGTGTTAGTCCCACAATGGGCCCAGATATTTTATATGAAATTTGCCCTGGCCAGTGATTAGTGGGGACCAAGTTAAGTCATAGCAACAGAGAACTATGCAATGGCTGGACCCCGCTTGTCGGCAGACGGGGAAATCCCTATTCAAATGGTTTAATAAAACAATCTAAAGGGCGTGTGAATGGGGAAAAGCACTTTTTCTCCTGCTTAATCTCATGGTTGCGAAGATATTGTGCTCTGAGCAGTGCTCAGCAGGGAGTGGGGCTAAGGTCCCCCCATCAACTCCATTTACCACACCCCTTCTTTCTTTCTTGCCCAGAGTTAATGATATACTGGTGCGCTAGCTTCCCTCCCCCAGCATGGAGAGACATACGTCTCATGAAAAGCAGAGACCTCTTAGCTCATCCTAAATAGTTACACTTTCTCATCCTGAGGTCATAGGTCGTAACCCACATCCCTTGACCTTTTGCCAGTTAGTTTAGATGGGACTTAATGATTTAGGTTAATTTATTAGCAGGATTTCCTGGTATACAGCGTTTGGGCAAGGCAGGGAATGAAGGTTAGATAGGTCAGAGCTACAACAGTATGAAACTTTGCAATCCAATTCTACATGCTTTACATATTACGTAATAGTTTCCAATGAACCACATTTAAATGTAATTGTTTCAAGTAGAATAGTGACGGTGCATGTCTATACCTGTGTGGGTGGTAACACCTGCAAAATTGTGACTGTCCACTTTTTGTAGCAAAGTTGCCCTCACTAATTCTATCACATGACTCATAAACTGGAGCCTGATTATACCCATATAGTAGGTGGGTGTTCTGTAAATACCAAGAATGCCGAAACAGCCCTGGGATCGGCTCTGTGGACTAAGAACACCTGCGCAGCTTTCTATTACCTTTCATCACAGGCAGATTCCAGCAGTGCATGTTTTGACACTTTAGTTAATGTAAATTAATGAGTGCTGACGCAGACATAGCCTAGAGGTAGGGCTCATGATTTGGGGTGTGGAGTGAGAGAGAAACATAGTGAGAGGATCAGACCATGCAAGGGAGAGAGAAAATGCACATAGTCCATTGTCCATTTTAAAGCCAGGAGTAACTTAACTCTTATGTTTTGGCACATTTAGATGGATGAATGTTTGTGTGTGGTAATGCCAATGTATGATCCCATTTGGCATGTTTATGCATATGAATTTGACAGGAGGTCGTGTAAGTGATTAAAGCATTTTTCCACAAGCAGAAACTGTAAAATGTTTTCCATTCAGTCTTCTATTCTTTTAGCTGTGGCCTCAACTTATTTCACAGAATTGCCTTCTCTCCTCAATGGTCCATGTCTTTCATTCTTCTAGTACTCTGCTTAATCCGCCTCTGTAAAACAAACTTCTAATGTCCTCGTTGAAGGTGAGGAGGACATGGGCAGTGATGGGCTAACTGATAGGAACTAAGCCTCTGAAGCAAGACGCCTACTCTTCCTTTCAGCTTTGGACCCCAAAAAGGCAGGAGGAAACCGACACACAAGAGTCTGAATCGCAGACAAACAGACACCAGTGAGGACAATGGCCCTGTTGCACAGACAAACACTAGCATCAATCAAATCCAATGAAATGGAAGCCCTCTCCTACTAAGCCCTATCAAAGGCCTGTGAACCCCTGAGTCACTCTCCTTGGCCTCTGACAAAGGCACTTAATCCAGCCACTTTGACCTCTCACATTATTAAGGGCCTCAGTGACCTTAATCCAATCAAAATGATTCACTAAAGCCCAGTAGCTACCTCCTCTTTCCACTCAGTACCCCTGCAATTTAGGCCTGGGAAGGGAGGCAACGGGAGAGATGTGGTGGCATTTTGCACCACAATAGGGCTCAGATGGGGAACCCCTATCGTTAGCCACCTACTTGAGCTCAAGCCTCTTCTATCAACTGGCTCAGGAGTTTATTAAAAGCAATTGCCCTGACTAACCTCCAACCCCGTGTTTTCATCAATCTTCTGTAAACTAGGTGACAGGTTTAGATCCCTTACACCTCAATGTTCAGTGTTTTGAACTCATTCTCAATTTTGAAGCCTGTAACTCATTTTAGAGTTAGCAGGAAGCAACAGAGAAGAAGAAAATAACACACAAATAAGAGTGTCCTGGAACACTATATTATAAAAAGCATTTGCTTTCTTGCCAAGAGTTAGGTGAGAAGATTGATACCATTCTTGAGTGGTATAAATCTTCTCATCTAACTCTCTGCAAGAATTTCCCAAAATGTCAAACAATCCTTTCAGATGAATGATATTGAAGTGCTCTGATTATTTCCACTTAAAACAAACTGCACAACTTTTTTTAAAACTGTGTATTGTACAGTGGGGATTTCTGTAGTCTGAGCCCATGATTAGACCAGAATTGACTTACGCCTGAAAGTCGTAATACATCAACACAGAATCTAATGGGGAAAAAAATTATTTTGGAAAACTCCAGAACTCAGTTTGCTGTCTTGTGTGAGGCACTTCAGAGGATTGTAGAGCAGAACAATCACAGGGGATTCCCTCCTAAAGAAAACTCCAACAAGACAGAACTCACTCCTCTTAATTGTGTACATCATTTCATGCATATAGGCTGCTCAGAGCTTGTTCAGTCTAAAGTCTATTTAAACAAGGATTTGAATGAGCATAATGAATGATGGACGCAGGGAGTGCAGCTTTTCTAATGCAAATATGAGACGGAGAGAATACAGAACTGATAATGGAAGAGTTAATCAGCATGAGATACAATGATCACTTTCCTTTTTTTCAGTTCTAGTCTTTTTGCAGGTGGTTTGAAGAACTAAGATCTTAGGAGGGAAAGGGTATAACGTCCAGAAACAAAGAAATATAATTTGGGGGCTGCCAGGTCAGACAGCATCACCACAGTAAAAGTACTGTAGGTGTAATGTATACAGTCACTAAAATCATTATACATTATACTTTAAAATAGCTCTTACATGATGAAATTAGGCCTAATAATTTTTTTTCTGTAGAATATATGTGTTGCTGTCATATTTTTCCTGGTAATGTAGATTTTTGACAGATAGTTGAACTCTGGCCTGTTCACGGGCAAGTTTGCACTATTGCAAATGCTACCAAGCCACTGGTTTTGCCTGACCTTTCAAAAGCTGGTAAAAGGTTTGGAAATGGTGAATTCGGTTGATAGCTTTTGACTTTTGTAAATGAGCCAAGTAAACAGGGATGGTGCCAAATTAAAACACCAGGAATCTTTCGAAGGAGTTATGCTTGAGGTACACTGACCGGTTCTTTGCATGAAGAAAAAGTAGCAAAGGCAGCTCATATATGCATGATAATGTCAAAGAGAGCACACTGCACATCTTATTAAAATCCACATGAATGTGTTTGCTGTGTAACATTACCTTTATCTAACACTGGCCCAAAAATGGCCAGATTGTCATTGACCGTGGTGCAGTTCCAGCGTCGGCCTCTGAACTGGTGCTGGCACTCCTGGATGCCAATCTTCACCCCCTCAGCCACACTGGGCATGATTTCCACGTAGTTCCGGCAGAAACGCAGCTGCTTGGGCACTAGACCCGGGATGCTGCCACAGAGGATAGGTTGAGTGCCCAGTGATGAGTACTGGTGGCCCACTGCTAGTGACCTACAAGGAGAGAGGAAGCCACATTGTCAGTGCATTTTCATGATTGCATCTTACCTGCCTGCCTGTGTCTTTATCTATTGATTGAACACCACTGAAGTGGAGACTAATTTCCCTCCCCAGGTGCAGTGTAATTTTATGTCTGAGTGTGTTTGATTGTGTGTTTATTTGCTGTATCAGATGCTACCATTAGGTGTCCATCCTTTATCCCTTCAACTACCCTCTCTGCAGACACCTGGCCTTTGTGTGTATTGAAATTGCAGCCCTGCTACCACAGAATCAGGCAATGTTTCTGTCTAAGATGAAAGTCCACAATGCATCTAGAGGTCTTCATAGATCTTAAACTGACAACTTGGAAATCTACACCTTGTTATTAACTGTCCGCACACTTAACAGGCCTTCAGCTTAGGGTAATAAGAGTGCAAACCCTACATTGAAACTTCAGAGAGTGTATTAAGTGTAACACAGAACCCAACCCCCCTTGTCCTTTGAGGAAGGTATTCTGGGATACAACAAGTGCAAACTTGGTTCACTGATTACATCTCTCTGTCTGGCTCCCTTTATGGCTTTCTCTCTGTCTTTCTGTCTTTATTTTCTGTGTCCTCTCAATTAGGACTTTTAGTAACTAGTAATCATAGAAATGGGATATCCATTGTATCATTGTGCAGTGTGTAATTTAGCCAATTTTAAGAAACATTTTTCTGTACTGTGCTTGGATAATGGGTTTGATTTGCATGCTAAGCTCTTTATTAAAGGTCATATATAAATGTTGTGTGAGCATTATTGTAATTGCATGGCCTGCTGACCTGAGCTGTTGCCACCTAAATCAATATTTTGACTACATGATTATTTAATAGCAGAGTTCCTATTATCTTTGGCAAATGCTCTGCAGAGCACTAGCTACAAAGTACCTTGTTGTCAATCCAGACAGGTCTTCATTTCATCTCAACTGTCTATTAAAGACCGAACACTGGCAGCAGTAATCTGCTGATCCTCCCCTGAGTGATACGGGCTTGATAACAGTTACTTTGGCCTTTGCACAAAGGCAGAGCCAGAGCAGGTGTGCAGTATTTTACCTCTCAGTTAGCTCACTATCTGTTGACCTGTTCACTGTTGTTCACGGACTAATCGCTGATCACAACAAGATTACCAGAACTCCTGACACTGGCCTCAGGCTGCTTTCTTTAAAACCTCACAGCCCAAGAAAAGATCTTGTCAGCCGAATGACCCCTGGCTGACGACTTCTGATGGCAGCAAACATGTTGACCTTGAATACCTCAATTATGTTTTGAAATTTAAAGGCTGATTTCATTCTCGATATTACACTTTAATGTTGTCTGTCAGGTGTCAAGGTGCATGTAAGCCATCAGATGATCTGGTGAGTGAACCACTGTTATTTCCCGCAAGCAAATGTCAGAGTCATGTGTCACACTGGTTTTAACAGAATTTCTCGCCTAATTTCTACAGACTAGACCGCTGTAGTTAATCATAAATGAGACATCCAGTAAGCGAGCAAAGGCAAGTTGAAAATGACCCCAGAGGAAGTCACATTTGTCTGCAGTTTGTCTGCAACATCCATCAGTAAACAAGGGCACTCCTATTACAAGCTGACCTCTCTTTGGCCCTTGTCAGTCCATATACCCTGAAGCACATCATTCCCAGCAGAAACTTGAGTCCACATCCCAAACTGGTGCAGACTTTTTGTTTTCCTCTAACACGCACAACAAACAGAGCTGAAACGCTAAGAAAACCACGTACCACAATTCATCACTCAAGTGCTGCAGGTCTGCATTTTTAGTAGTAGTAGTAGTCCCCTGTCAGAACCTCCTCTGCTTCCTTTTCCTCTACAGAGAAAAAATGTGGCGTCTTTGAGGTTTCCATGGCATTTTCATCAACTCAATCATTGAAAAAGATTTTTGCATGAGTGAATGAGTACCACATGTATCTGAACAGCAGGAAACAGTGCAGAATAAACATCAGATTAGCTCTTATCAAGGCAGGAATAACAGCTGAAAACCTCTGGATTTGTCGTTTGATTTGTTCTTCCAGAAACACAGGAGTTCCTCTTGGCCAGTCTGTAATGACCCTTGTTACTCATCAGGACTACACATGTGAGGATCTTTTTGCATGCATTTCTGCCAGGTCATCTTCCTGACCCGTGTCACACAAAACCATCACGAGTCAATGTGCTTAGGTTGCTCCACTCATGCGCGTCTCTGTGTCTGTCTCAGTGGGGCTGAGTAATCCATGCCACCTCTTCCTGTGTTAGGAAATGGCCTAAGAGAGGAGGCAGGGCATGTTCCACCATGGATGATTTCTGATTTTTTAAAAAGGAGCTATTGCATAAAGAACAGTGTTGTTGGATACCAGCTCTAACAAATATTTAAACATAAATGCTGGATTTAAAGCATCTATTGAGTGCTCTTGCTTTCAGGTATCCTCCTCGCACCAACTGCCTTCCAAAGAATCTGATGTTCAGTATGATTGATAAAGAAAATAGGATTCACTAATGTTGTTGAGGTTTATGTTGTCAAATGAACACAAGTGAAAACTGTTACAAATAAATACTTAAGCAAAACATACATCATATTCAATTTTTGTCTCAGTACAGACTTTCCCCTCTCATTTAAGTGTATCCAGCACAGGTTTAATGCATATTTCAGCAAGCCCAAGCAGGGTACCTTAGAATTACCACTTTACTTGTGGGCCCTGGGGCCTTGGAGCCGACTTTGACATCAAGAGAATATGTTTGGGAAAAGGAATGTGCGGCAAGCTTTCACCTCCAGGTATTTATCTTCTAAGGTGGGGTGGACTAGGGAAGGGGGTGGTGAGGTGGTGGGTGCAGCCAGGCTATGTCATGGCAGGTCGAGAAGAGACAGACATGAACCTGTCTTAGAGCATATCCCTATCCCCAGAGACTACTGTGGCACAGAGGAGGTTGAGTGTGATGCAGCTCCGATGGCCACTTGAAGCCAAGTTCAGCAGAGTCTGACAGCAAAACATCACAGGTTGCTTTTCACAGAAGCGATAGCTCTTAGATAGCTGACATGCTGGTTGAAAACGGAGAGACAATGCAGGCGTATTGAGCGCAATCCAAAAGAAACCACGCTGTTTGACTTGGGATGAGTTGCCATGAAACGAAAAATACATCAGCAGTCTTGCAAGAAGAAAAAAACCTGAGTATTACGTCAATAATGTTCAACTCAAGGTGACTTCATGTTCTACTTCTGCAGTCAAAGATTGTTTGTATTGGTAGGAGTGATACAGCAAACTTGCTCCCGTTATGTTTACTCGTCACTCTTTCGCTTCTGTAGTTCCACTCTTCAATCAAAGACCTGACCCACCCTCCAGAATCAAACCATCAACACAGAAGTTAGTTCTTTGAATTGCTGCAGCGTTTTTGTTATGACAGCATGGAAACCTGCCTTCCATTGTGTCATTTATAACTGGCTCCACAAAAGAGAAATGAAAAAAAAAGAAGCTCTTATGGAGACTGAAATTCAAGGCCTTTCCTCGCCAGTGTGCACAAGAGTGGCAGTCAGCAGAGCTGAAACATGGCACTAACAAAAAAGTTTGAAACATGCTCATATCAGATGATAAAACACATACCATCAAAAATATATACTTAATATCAACTAAGTTGGTAAAACATCCGTTGTGACTGCAAGCACTAACTTTTAGAACCAGGAGTGTACTGATATGGGTCAGTTTTTTTTTCCACCTCTCGGTCCAGAGGGCCCACTGTTATATCAGGATTTCCTTCCAGCTGTGCGTGTAATTAGTTTCTCATAGGTATTACCACCAGGGAACCCATTAAGGGAAGTAGATTAGGGTACACCCAATATCTAAGCAACCCAAAATATGAAACGATTTATTATAAAATAGACATTGTCTGTTTTGTGCTAAAATAGACATTTGTGATTGGATCTGATGGATCAAGGATCATTGTGAAACCAGACAAGAGCTTGTCCACAAGATATAGACAGCCCATTTATCCCAAAACTAAAATGTGAAAAAATAGTGCTAATAAACGTCACTACTCAGTTTCTTAAATATGAGGAATAATTAGGCTACTGCATGCACCAAATCTCATTAGTGCATGCTCTGCAGTGACTCTGTGCTTCTTGTGTGATTAAGGAGTGAAAGAAAATGCACAAAAGACATCAGTTATTTTCAGTGTTGTGAATGTTAAATGCTGCAGTCCTCAACCTGATCTGTCAAGTCTTTGATTTTTGAGGACATTTGGAAAGTGATGGAACAGATGGAAAACAATCAGTGGTGGACTGAGATATCCATTACAGGAAATGCTGCTACCACACATCAAACTGTGCTGAATTTGGTTATTAAGCCTTCAGTTATGTTTCATTAAAAGTGAAAGAAGCGTCCCAAGTCTGATCAGAAAAATAACATGATTCTATTTGTGCCTATTGATTATTCTCATAACATTACCATAAATAATATCAGTTACATAACGAATATACTATGAATATACAGCATGTAATACATTGTCAGTTTGTCCCACGAATTAAGGCTAAACCCTGGGCAAAATGTCATACCCCCCATACACACACGAGCAGACACACACACACACACACACACACACAAACTTTGCACCTGCTGCAGTCTGAATATGAAAATTGCTCTCAGTCAAATTGCATCGTTCATGCTGAAAATGTCGGGGTCCATAGCATTAAAAATATACATACAGTTCAGATCGAAATATGTTTTTTCGTCACTTGGTTTTGGTTTCTCCAGGTTTGTTCTCTGTTGTAGTTTTAAAATTAAAAGCGTCATTTACTCAAGTGTTTTTTCTCTCTTTCCTTGAATTATACACGTCTGGTTATCAAGCCATCCCTTGCACCTCAGGTAGTTAACACTCATGTCAAACGTCTCAAAAATCAAGATTTACCAACAGAGCGCCTATATGTTCCGCTGCTGTCAGCAACGAAATTAGAAACTACAACCGCTCAAACGGACACAGAAGCAGATCATCGGAACAGTTTAAAAAATATATGTCGCCATTTGTTCGGGATATAATGAAAATAAAACTTACCACCAGATGGGATAACTTGCCATGACATGCGTAAGCCCACAGAGCAACAGGAAACATCCAAGGTATATCATCCTTAAAGTTTCGCAAAACTTCTTCAGTAGAAAGCCTACATGCGCGCTCATACGCGCACGAGATTTTAAGTGAAGAGCAAAAAAAAAAAACCCAGAAAAAAACAAACAAACAGAAAACGAATCTGCACGGATCGATTTTTATTTCTATCCTCCAAAAACAACAGAGGGAGAATCTATCTTTCGCGACTACTGGTGGCAGAACTCGGCAGCCAAATATTAAAAGTTAAAAGCTGCTTGCCTTTTTTTTTAAGGACCGAATCAGCAGGTATCGCCAAAGGGGGAATTCTGATGATATGTTCCCTCTGTTGCCTAGTCAGACAGTTTGAACTCAGACACCAGAATGAGCTAATTTTAAGATGTGTTTTAGTGCTCATTGAGAATTGGTCGCATTAGCATGCAGTGTGCGTGATATATAATGTTGTTTAAAGGAGAGAGGGAGGGTCTGAGGGGTTTTAAATAGACATCGGGACCCCTGTGGATTGCGTAGCTATAACAACCTGTCCGGATTTCACTCCCTGGCTTGAAGCTTCTAAAATGCAGAAATAAATATGTGTGAATTGCTTGAGGCCATTATTAAGGTCTCCAGTCCTTTATTTGTGCCTGTTTGCCATGAATGTAAAATTAGAAGTTTAGAAGTTTTTCCTAAGGACTGATGGATTAACAATGGATAAAACTAGACTAAACTGATATTAGATTTTTACAAAGAAATCTCTAATAATATGGCCAATTATTGCATTTATTTAATCTTTAATATGTGAAATAAAAATTTAAAAATCTTAGGCTTTCTGTCACTACACTGTATGTTTTTTAAATTATGCTTAGAGTTTGTAAAATGGCAAAAAGAAACAGTGAGGTTAATGTTCTTATCATATAAATTAGATGCATCCTGAGATGTAGGTTAAAAGGGCATTTTCTGAGCATTAATTAAGGAAGGGAACGTTTTTTTCTTAAATGGTATTACTTCATGCACTGTTATAGCCTAACTGTGCTGTGTTCACAGCTTTGATAGCCTAACTTTAAAGCTGCCTGCACGATAAGCTGCCAGACTGCTTATTCCAACGAAAATATTCGATAAAATTAGCCGCACCACTGAGTTTAAATGTCAGACTGTCTGTTTCCCTTTCTCAATGTCAAGTGGCTGTTGATAGCTGATCGGTCTCTCCATTTACAGGCACTGATGCTTACCTGATAATTAAAAAAAACCTCCCGGTTGTGCAACATCAGTGACTAATACAGAGGGAACAAGAAGACAAATTCTAAATTTAACACAAGAATCAGCTGTATTGTCGCCCCTTCTTGAAAACTGTATTTTTCATTATTTTTACTCAATAATAAT
>LKNJ01003522.1:6307-20756 GCA_002120245.1 Maccullochella peelii
TATATATTAGAGCCTGGTAACTGACAGCTGAAGAACCACCAACCAACCAGAGCATCTGTAACCGACAGAATCTGATCCACCATGTTATTGATTTACTGCTTCTTCAGAGTCGATCAGTGAACTGGACCTGATGAAGCACCTTCACACTGATTGATCAAGTGTGTTGAGATGAGAGATCAAACTTTATGCTGCAGTGACACCGATCAGTTCCCCTCAGACGGATCAATAAACTGCAGTAAAGATCAGAAACGACGTCGAGGTGCGACACTTGACTCCCGTCAATCTGCTGAAAAACTGATCAGCTCCAGTTTCAATCCCATAATCCAACACGGGCTCCGCCTCCTCCAACACATCACAGCAGCACCTGGCAGGTACGGTTACATCACCCCTTCGTCATGGTAACCGACGACACACACACGCACACGCAAACAGGACGAGCTCCCAGGAGACGCCCGGTAACAGTTCACAGAGAGACTGTGACGAATGGTTTTACGGACAAAACACAATAAATTAATCAATAATGAAATCAATCATCAGTCATTTCCTTATTTCAGTAAAATGGTTTATTTTCCGGCGTATCTGCAACGTGTGTGATGTCACGTGTAAAATAACATTTAATGCAAAGAGCTGAATATTATCTTTATTTTCATTATTACTATTGATAATCTGTAGTAGTATTTATTCTAGTGAACTGTTCTGTATCGAAACTTAATAATAATAATAATAATAATAATAATAACTGAATGGCTTGTTTCTTCTTCTGACTGAAACTAAATCTTTGACTACAAGTAAAGGATTTTCCATCCAGATATTTTTAGTTCAGTGAAGAATCTGAAAACTTCAGCAGAGACCCTGAGAGCCGGCAAACATCCAGAAATAGTGGTTTCCCATGAAGACCACAGTCCCAACAGAAAACAGATCTAGGACCAGCTGTGGACTTTAATCCTTCACTATCTGACAGGAAGCTCTTAAAATTGGACAAAGCTACAGAAAACTGGTCAGATTACACAACGCTCGGCTCAAAGGTCCTGCAAGTGTTCAGCATCAGCACATGTGGTTTCCTAAGAGCCTGACGACCTCTGACCTCCACAAACAACAGCCAACAGCACAGCATTCAATGAGTAACACACCTGACAGGTACTACAGAAGAGGGTCAGTAATCCTCAAAGTCTATATTCTGAGAATCTGAACTGATTAAAATTCAGACTTTTAAAAGACAGACTCAGTGATTTCTGTCAAAACATCAATAGTGAACTTTGGGAGGAAGATTTGTCTTCATTCTTTGACCCAAACAAAGATGGCGACTCAAGTAAGCAGGTTTTTATAAACAGTGACATCACAAAAAATAAACTGTCAAATTTTCCCATTTCTTCACATTTTTCTTCTTCATGAGTGACGGTCAAAAGTAGTGTTTCCCAAACTGCCATGCCCCCTCACTGCTTTACTTCCATTATTGTGCGTATTGATTTGTTATAATAACTTAAATATTCATTTTGTTACGAATATTTTTTGAATGACGGTTTATAGGAAAGTGCATAAAATCCTCAGTGTAAAGATTATACATGCTAACGAAGTGAAACTTGGTACCCGGAAATAAAACTTCAGAAAACCGTAAAAACAACAACAACAACAATAATAATAAATACCCATCCGAAGTCAATTGTATTTATGTGTTCAACCAACAGTTAAAAACCCAAAGATATTAAACTTACTAAGATGACGAAGAACCAGAGAATATTTAATTATTGCTTGAGAAATAATAATATGATTAATTGATCATAAAAATAGTTCAGGGCAATTTCCGGTAGCCATCTTTGTTTGGGTCAAGGGATAAAAACACCATTTCTGTGACTTGAACGCAAATGTGTCAAACGTAAAGCCGATGACTGCATGAGAGCACAGACTGAGGCTCGGTTCTGTACAGTGTCGGTGTATAATGGTAATCTGTAGACCGGGTTTTCACCTGAGACCTGGACTTCTCAGAACACCAGTTATCTGCAGAGGTCACAGGAGGGAAAATTAATTATCATGAGTTAACCGTTCACACCTGCCTCTCAGGAACACACTGTCCATCCCGCTTATGTGTTACACTAAATATCCGTTAATAAATGCTTTTAGGGGAATAAAAGTGCATTAAAACAATACGAGGCTACGCGTTTATTTTCCCGCTAAAACCAGGTGAGCCCGAGCTGCTAGCTAAAACCTTTCTGTCACAAACGGCAGCTAAAGTCAAAGATAACAGGAACCGTTTGTTGAAAAAGAGAAAGGGATAAAAGGGACACCGTGGAGACCTTCCGTTAACCCCGCGGGAACAATAAGGAGCCGTGATATCTCTGTCATCCCTGGCAACCGGGCTCCATTCAGGCCAAGCCAAACAAAAGGGCTCCGACACACCGGCAGCCCTGGACACACAGCCGGGGGCAGACCGCCTGTTGCCCGGACTGCCTCACACACACACCTGTGCAACAACCGATGCTAGGCTCGGCTATGCTTTCTTGTTTTTGTCTTTCATTCAAGTAAATTCAGGTTTTTGTCTTTCAGTGACAAACTGCGGGTGCGAAGCGTGGAGCTGCCCTCACCTTCATTTGTCGCACAAAACACACAGTGCCAAATCCCATTCACAATTCTGGCGATTTAAGGTGAACTTGAGTATCATCAAGTATAAATGTTGGCTTGGGCATTAACTGGGTTCTTCGGAGCTGTGTTGGGAACTGTTGGTAATTTCGGCATAAATGTGATACACTATTAGGCACTTAATTGTAAATTATTGCTTAGTAAAACTTGGTTTTCGTTCACAATACTCGCTGTCGCCTACCACTACGCAACGTTAATTTTCTTCCGAGAACACACGAGAAATAACAGCAGAAGTGATAATAAAAGCTGAATTTAAATTAATAGAACACACTTGTGTGTGGTGGATGTATGCCGAAATGAAGATGTGATCCCGACATTTCGTTGAATTGTGAAACCTCGTGTATTTTTGCCTGTAAATATCTACGGAATCACTTAATATAAAATTGCCAATGCTGTCTGGTGCGGCTGTTCTCCGCTTACATACCAAAGGGCCACCTTTCCTGCTACAGAGCACAAGGGCAGATCAAGTTGCCTCGGTTTGCATTTACATTTTCTGTGAAGGTTGAACCATGAGCACGCTGATAAACCCATTATATGTTTATTATTTCCCGATTTAAGCGGATAGTTAAAGAAAACATCTGTTTTAAAAAGGCCAGCTGTTCATGAAACAGAGAGAAATGTTTGTCTCCGGGCGGAGCTGGCAGCCGAGGGAGGAATGTCAAGTGGAAATCATTAAAAGCAGCTTACCTGCAGGTGTGGGCTTCATATAATCCGTCTCACGTTAGAAAAACATGGCACTATTGGACGCGTATCTCTGCAGCCCAGGCTGCTTGTTAACGTCTCCTCTGAACACTTTGTATCCGACAAACTGAACTCTTGTTCGGCTACAGAAGTTAGTGTTCTCGGCTCTCCGGAGATGTGACTCGTTTAAAACTACACTTGACTTTGGATGATGAGAAACCTGCAGCAGCCAACCTGCGGGGGACCAATCCCTGAGCGATGACTGGCAGGCAGTCCTGCTGCCTTCAGACACGCCCCATCCGGTATCCAGGTTACACACTAACATGTACTTATACACAGAGGTGGAACTTAAGAAGTACTCTTTTACTTCAGTAAAAGTACAAAAGTATTAGCATCAAAATATACTTAAAGTACTCATTATTCAGAATAACATATGATGTTACTGCATTATAAGTATTGATGCATTCATGTGTTCATCACTTTAATGTTGTTGCAGGTGAAGGTGGAGCTCATTTTAATCACTGTATAAACTGCTGGGCTGGAAGTTTTATTGATATAATAATAAATCATTTATTTGTTGATTGTTTTGTGTTATTAATCTGATTCTGCTTTAAAATAAATGCAGTAAAATGTTTAATATGAGATGTGGAGTAAAAGCATAAGGAAGCAGAAAATGGAAATAAACTACAAGTACCTCAAATTTAGGTAAATAAATATAATTATAAGACTAGTTTGTATTTTAAAACTCTTCTCAGACGTGAGCTGCGTCCAAAATCACTTATTTTGCTTCCGTGTGAGCTACATCTACTCGCTGCCATTTTATTTAATTGTCTGGATGAACATTTATAAAATGCCCAAAATTCCCACAAAGGAAGGAAAAAATAAAGTGTCCGTGTCATGAACAATACTTTTTACTAATAAATAAGAGAGAAAAGTGACTCCATGTAATTTTTAAGCATATGAATCAATACAGACAGAACAGGTGAATAGTGTGAAAGTGTTAATCTTATTTAATTCCAGGAGTTTTTCATTCAAAAAGTCTCATTTTATTTCATAATGAAACTTTTCATCACAGCTTTTTTCTGTCAATCAAGACAAACATTTGGGAAATAAAAACAGCTGGAATTAAATAAAGTTTATACCTGTAGAGTTTGTGTTGTGGCGTCAGACAACTTGCTGTCTGAGACCTTTACTTCCTGGATTCTCACTTGAAGGCTCATTATTCCGCTTTTTTCTAATCCGAATAGTTTAAATGAAGCAAAGCACGAGGCTCAGTTAAACTGCGGTTTGGAGGCGGTGAGCGCCTTCCAGTCAGAATTCAGGGGGAAACAATGCCTTCGCTCTCCCTGTCAGAGGAATCAGTGAAGGTGAGCGCCCCCTGCTAAGGGTCAGCTCACTGCAGCTCAGGTACTTGTACTTTCAGTGTTTCCATGTTATACTGCGCCGCGTCTCAGAGGGAAATATTGTAGTTTTTACTGCTCTACATTTATCTGACTTACTTCCTGTCCAGTGAAAACCCCGCATCTCCAGCTGTTTGTGATGAAGTTTTCTCACAGCGTGTTAGTACTTTTACTTCAGGTACCTGAATACTTCCACCGCTGGCAGCCGACTCAAGTTACTTAGTTTGTAGATTTGGAATTTTATAAACAAGAGAACCAGTGGAGCCTGATCAATCACAAATATGATCAATCAATCACATATACTGTATATTGATACATGTTGGCACTAAAATTAACAGTGCTGTCTTGGAATCAGCTGTTTTATCAAGGGGTCCTGGTGTTCTGATGAGGTCACAGTGATGTCATCAGGTGTGGACACTAACTTTATGATGCACTAAACCAATTATCATGTGACTTCCCTGATACACACCTCAGACCTTTCGATCAAACCGTGATCAATGAACCTTTAAACGGAATCAATAGTTTCATTTCTGTCTTTGACCCAGTGAAAGGAGTAAACCCTGAGTGCTGTCTGCAGGCTGGAGCCTGTCTGTTACCTGACAGGAGCTTTTTAACATTTTGGACACGTGGAGTTTAGTAAAGTAATAATTCTGCACAGGACGTGCTGCAGACATCAACACAGACTTCTGTTTCTTTTCTAAATCACCACAGTTCACCTTAATGTTTCCATCTCATCATTTCCTCTCACTGTTGCATTGTGGGAGAACACCAGTCAACAGCAGCATCAGAAATCAGCTGAATTCAGTCTGAATAAACTTTATTGGCACCTTTCCGGTGTGAACACACGACACACTGTAAGAGGTTTCTCTGACTCGTTTACGCTTCAACAGTAAAATAAAATAAGTTCTTGGTTTTGTCCTCGTAAAGGAAGACGTGTCGTTCTGACCTGTGATGTGTTCAGGTAACTCACAGGTAAACAGGGACATTGGCACGTTATTTGATCAAAAACTCAGAATCTTGATTCGACTTTTTAAGGCTTTCATACGTTTTTAATCAGAACGATTCTGCAGACACACAGTAGTGCAACACGTGAACACGTCTGAGCGCTCTGAACAAGAGACCCAGCCTCTTTACGTTCACGTGACATCACGCCGTCCTCCACTGACCTCTGGACAGGTGAGTCCTCTTTCACCTGCAGCTCAAATCACACCTGAGGTTTTATCTGTCAACGAGCTGCTCCAGGATCTGGATCTGAGAGGTTCTGCTGAGACTGAAAGCGCTCCAGTTCAACGTCAACAGGCTTGATCATCATCATCATCATCATCATCATCATCACGAGACATTCAAAGGCTCAGAGTCGGTCAGTGAAAAGTGTCCGTCGTCCTTTTCAGAGTTTTCTGCAACACACATCGGCGATGTCTTCGGTAACAATCATCAGTTTGTCCACGTTTGTCTCCAGAGAAGCAGGAAGTCGATCACCTGCTGATCGGGTCGACACGTCCCGCCTGCTGCACCACAGCCAGGCAGGTAACACTTCCTGTGACACCTGAACAGGTGAGCAGACTGCTTTAGATGGCTGTAAAACAGTAAAATACTTCAAGGACATTTAAAGATCCTTTGTGGATTTTGGCTGAATCCAAACGCCCCCCCTTTTAAAATGATGTGTGTGTGTGGCCAGTGAACCTCCATGATACAGCTGCTGCTGTTATTAACCCTTTGCCTGCTGATATTAGCAGCCTGAAGCAGCAGTGCCGTCACCTGCAGCGCCTCAGGTTCTCCTGCTGTATTATTGTTCCGGTCTTTGACATCGTCTCCTTCATATCGAGTTACGGTTCATCCTCTGAGGGAAGTCTGGTGGAGTCTCTGGAGGTCTACAAAGTCTCTCTGGAGGTTCCATGTGGACTTGCTGAACTGCGTTTGGATTCAGCCTTTGTTATTAATGGTTAAAGTTTAGGAGATCGTTGGTGTTCAGCTTTTTCTTGTTATGAAAGTTTCCGTCCGTCCAGCCAGCGCTGTGCTTTAATGGTTTTTCTTTAGTGAAATACTTTAAGGAGACATTTAGATGTTTCTAAGCAGCTGCTGCTGTTTAGTCCGTCAGTGTGTGATGTCGATGAGCTGCACTTCACACTGGCCCAGATAGAAGAGCAGCTGTATTTGGAAACAGACTTTTTCCTTTAGATACTGAGTCCTCGAAGGTTTTTCTCTCAGAAAAAAGAAAGCTGAAATACTTGTATGGAGGCAGAACGTAAATCGGTTAAACTCTGTTTCTCTGAACTGTAGCTCGACTGTTGGACTCGCTGTGTGACGTCGACCGATGTGTGTTGCACGTTACTCTCCACAACACTGAGGCATCAGCAGAGTCCAAGCTGCTCCAGGTTTTCTGAAACTGTATCCTAGCGTTTCCAGATCAGTTTCAGGACACCTCGATGACCTCCATGCTGCCAGAGAAGCTCGACTGACTGCCCACCTTCCCCATCTCCTCTCTGGACCTGCTGTCCGTCATCCCGTCTCCAAACTCCATCTGACAGCTGCGTCGCTTCAGCTGCTTCTCGAAGCTGCTCTCTTCGTGCCAGCTCCTCCTCGAGTCTCCGCGGTCGCCCGTCCTCTGCCGGCTGCGCCGCCGCACCGCCTCCAGGCCTTGGCTGCAGCTGTAGGCCGCAAAGCTGCCCCCGCTCAGGATGGCCGAGGTGGAGTAGAAGCGGGTGGAGTCGGAGGAGAGGTACCAGCCGCCGGCCAGGGAGGAGGTGGAGACGGTGACGGGGCCCAGCAGGATGTCCGAGTGCCAGCCTTTCAGGGCCCCGCTGAATCCTGGTTTGGCCAGATGCTGCTGGCTGCGGGAGAGGCCGAACAGGAAGCTGGTGGCGTTCTCCTCCATGCTGCCGCTCCGGTGCAGCTGGTGTGAACAGTTCGGAGCAGCAGGTGGAGGTTTGATGAAGCCGCTGGAGGCCGGCGGCGCGACTCGCTCCGGTGCACCGGCCTCCTCCTTGTCGGGGCTCTGCTCCGGAGTGGACTGCTCCGAAACCTCCTCCACTGGGGAGAACTGGCAGGGTTTACTGGTCGGCTCTTTGAAGGCAGACGGTTTGTAGAACTCGGCGGCGTCTCCTGAGCCGCCGTGAGGGACGAACACCCGGTGAGACGTGCTCCCGCCTGGCTCGCCATACGACTTGATGTCCAGAGAGAAGGAACGCTTCAGCCGGGCGTTCTCTTCAGGCCCATCGGCGAGCTGCAGGCCGCTCAGAGCCTGAGCCAGCAGACGCTCCTCGGGGGCGTCGGCTAAAACACAGGGCAGGGTGAGGGGCTCCAGCAGGGCCAGGCCAGGGCCCACAGGGGCCTCCTGACAGGCCGGAGGCTCCGGGTCCTCGGGCTGAGCGGGGACCTCACTGCTGGGCTCCGGATGATGGAAGGGCTTCAGTTTAGTTTCAGCACCCTGAGGACTTTTGATCTTCTTCTCAAAGTCCAGCAGCTGACCCAGGAAGTTGAAGTTGGGCGAGATGGTCGGCCGCTTCTCCTTCACAAACCTGTGAACACAAAAAGAGCCACGAGGTCCTTCGTTAGTGTGACTCAGAACCAGGGCTTGTAATCAACAGTGACGCAGAGGACAGATTAATTAGAGGGTTAATGAGGCTCTCGGGCTCTCTGCATTGTTTGGACGAAGAGGAATCTAAACGCTGATGTTTGAACTGCAGACGTCTCACAGGAAGTTACAGTCATGGTTAATGGAAGATGATCTACATCTTTAAATAAATCTCCAACGTTTTCTCTGGACTTGTGAGCACTTTGGGTTTGAACTTAAAACGAGAAGTACTGTAATATGTCACGTATGTGTTTACTTCTATGCGAGTACTGCTCACTGCTGCTGGGACATGCAAGTTTCCCCCCAGGATAAATAAAGTATCTATCGATCGATCGTTATGTGACGGTGGTCAATACTGGCACGCTGACAACAAGTTCCTCTGTGACCAACCTGAGGTCCTCATAACTCCTGTTAAACCTTTCCACTCCTGTTGGTGTATACAGATGATTAACAATCTATAAAGCAAAGAATGATTTTCTCTGCACCGTTCAGAATGAAGCCTCTCACCTGTACGCCTCGTCCAATGACATGTCCATCCTCTTCATGATGTAAGCGATGGCGATGGTGGCTGAGCGGGAGATTCCAGCCAGACAGTGAACCAGGACCCGGGCGTTGGAGGCTTTAGCCTTCTCTGAAATACACAACACACAGACGGCTCTTATCTGATCACATCTGTGTGACACCTGCAGGAATCGAGACTCGTGAGAGAAAGATTAAAGAAAAGGCCGCTGACCGATGAACTCCACCGATCTGTCCAACCAGGGCAGGATCTTCTCACAGAAGGAGTCGTTAACAGGAACTCTCAGGAAGTGAGACTCTGGGATGAAGTCGGGTTTGGGGCAGGTGTTACTGGCGTTCAGGACGTAGACGATGTCGTTCTGCTGCATCAGATCCTGGAGGGACAGAAACAGATCAGTGTCCGGTTCCTCCTGACTAACGTGATCCTGATCACCCTCATTCATTCATTCGTTATCTGGAATAACAGTGCGCTTTTATTTTGAAATTAAGGCAAAATCGTTTTAGAAGCTTATTTATAATTAAAAAAAACAAGGAAAAATAAGAACTTGGGGTCCAATTTAATGAGGCAACTATCAACACTTTAAATCAATCAATAGTTCTGAGCTGAAGCTACAAACACCTAACTTTTTATTTAAACCCAACAGAGACAAGAAGCAGGTTTTCATAATGGAGGTTAGGAGAAACCAGATTTCTTCACCGGGTTTCTCAATCAGCTGTTTACCTGTGAGCCTGTGTTTCACCTCCGGTTCACGCTGCGTAGCATCTAAATGAAACTAAAAACCATTTAATCTCTAACACATGGTTCCACCTGGACTGTGTGACGGAGACCCAGCTGTTTTTAGTTTCAGATTCTGAGTTGAGAGGACGACTGTGGTCCTGGTGGATCCACAGCTTCGTCCTGAGAGTGAAAGCGGCGGTGGACGGCCTGATACCTTGTTGAGGACGTCTCTCTGGCAGCCCAGGTACAGGTGAGGCAGGATGCGGGTGGGTCCGATGTTGGTGACGGGCAGGCAGGGCTGAGACATGCAGGAGGGAACCAGAGTGGACTTCCCCTCACACAGACCAGGAAACAGGTGGGAGAACTCTGAGAAACCACCTGAGGGGAACACACACAGAGACAGACCTTTATGATCCTCTGCTGCAGGACCAGGACCAGGTGAGTCTGGAACAAACCACCAGATAATTAAAACCTACAGAGACAAGAACAGATGTGTTTGGCCTTCACCGTCAGAGCGGAGCGCATGAACGCTGAAAGGAATCATCATTTGAGATCAATGAATCTGACTTTAATAGACAGAAATAGTGACGTGTGCAGAGGTTGAATATTGGCGGAGAATCTGTGTCTCTTCCCATTTAAACCTGATGTCTCTGCACTTGAACGGTCTGCTCCACCAGCTACAGATGGTTCCTCCTCTACACTTGTTGCCAGGCAACAAGCCTCTGAATTGATCCTCTGCAGCCTCGACATGAAGCTGATGGAGAGATATTCTTTCACTGAGCACATGGGATCGTTTTAAGTATTTTCCTCTCTTTTCCAGCATGTTGCAGAGCTGAACGAAGCCTGTACTGCGGCTCCATCCCATAATGTAATCCATCATATCTTACAAAGGACATTTAAAAAGAGAGAGAGGAAGCTGCCCTACCACGCAAACATTTCAGTTATTTATAAGGATTTTCCTCAGCAGACTGTAGACCTGGTCCTGGTAGAGGAGGGGTTAGAAAAGGTTTAATACACCTTTTATTTATTTCTCTGTAGATCATTTATTATAATTAATATATTTTTTTAATGCACATACTCTGTACAAAAGGACCAATGGTTAAAGCATATTTTCTGACACTTTACGTTATTAACTAAGTTAGTTAATGAATGAAAGCAACGACATTTATTTTAAAATTTGTTTCCTTCACCTTTTTCTGTCATTTCTCTTTAATGCCTCTTAATATTTAAAATATTAGTTTTTTGCAATATTTGCCTTTTTCTTTTTAAATATCTGATATAAATTATGCATAAAAAACATGGATATAAATGGAACTGTTAACTCTCCCTCCACATCAGCTTTAAAGCTTTTTTCTTATTATTATTAAACCTCATGTTGAGACTCAAACCAGCAACATGTCAGTCCGTCTCTGAATACCGTCTCACTTCCTGTCTGTGGCTCTCAGCCCATTGGTTCCTGCTGAAGATGGATATCTTTAAAAACACAAATATATAGTTTGAGGTTTAAAACAGCTGCTCGCTGTAGTTTTTAATCAGACAAACAGGAGGAAATAGTGACGATGAAGCCACATTTGGTGCTCTAGTGAGTGTTTGGGGCAGCAGGACGGTGCGTAAATAAACTGCAGTGTGTGTTGATGGTTAATATATATTTGATAGAGGTCAGTTTTGAACTCGTCTCTGTGATAACGGTGATAGATTTCACTGTTCCAGACTCACATTTCAAACTGGTTATGAAGCTATTTTTTCTCTGAACTTCCCTTCGAAGCTTCCTGTTGAATCTTTATTATCAGGTTCCTCATTCATCACAGCAGATAGACGCCGTTTTAACCGTAAACCTTTGAAGTCTGTTTTTAATATGTGAGGGTGGAGTCGTCAGAGCAGCATTACATCATGGTCACGTTACGTAACCCTCAGTGGAAAGAAGGGAGGACGTCTGCAGACCCGCCTGTCGCTCAAACTAATAAACAGCTGACTGAGCTCAAACCCAGAGTTCACCCGTCAGGCGGCTTCAACACTGAAGACAAAACTGCAGCAGCACGACACTGCCTAAATAAGGCGATCTAACAGTTTCATACTGAATACTACTATGAAAAGCAGCATGCAGTGTATAGTACATACTGCAGACTAGTCTCCGTTTAGCGGGTGTTTTGGCTCAGGACTGGTCTCGGCGGTCTCGTGGATCTTGTCTGGGACTGACCTGAGAGCAGGTGCACGGAGGGGAAGCTCCTCTCCAGTTTAACCAACAGGACGCTGAGGAAAGACTCGGAGCTGAGAGCAGTCGGGTCTGAAGAACTCTGATCGTACACGACGACCTCCTGATCGCCCTGCAGCTCCAACTACAACACACAGAGAGACAAGTTCATTATAACACAATCACACACGTTAATCACACGCACGTCATCTTCCTGTGAAGGTGACTTTTAGACCCACAGTTCCTACGGTGTTTCTGCCCATGACGAGAACATTTTTCTCTTTCAACAAATGAAGTCACCTGTGGTTGTGTTCACGTAGAAACATCTCATGTGTCTCTGCTCCCTGTAGAGCCGTCACTGTACTGACGTTCTGGTTTTGCTACCAGATCATGAAACTGGCTACACAACACTTTACAACACTTACAGAAGAGGAAACACTGTCAACCCCAATCATTTCAGTAAAAAGATAGATAAGTAAGCCTGGACAAAACCGAATCATTAAAGTGAATGAACTCAGTCAGAACTAAGGTCATTTAAAGCACAACTATGTCACTTCAGACTGAGGCCAGACTGATCCTGAATTTTTGAGACAATATCAAGAGAGAAAAACTCTTTTCACAACCCGTCTGACTTTGTTTTAGTGACGTCGTCGTGTTCAAACATCTCAGATGTTAACTTGGGCAGTGCAGAGTTATTATCAATGATGAACTACCAAAATAAGACTTGGTTTGTTCCTTTAAAGAGCGTGTGTGTGTCTCGTGTTTGTTGTGACATAGCAGCCGACTGCAGCCTCTCGGTGTGAAGGTAGAATCGGTCGGGGGTCTCTCCCTCTCAGCTGAACCCAGAGACTAAACCACAGCGGTTTGGCTGCTTGACAACTTGTACTCACTCGAGGAAACTCTGCTTTCTCTCCTTCATCGCACACAGAATTAATTACAGCTCATAATCGGACGGAAAATGTTGCCTCAGTATGAAAATGAGCAGCCGAGCTTCCTTAAAGCTGTTATTCCAGTTTAACACAACACCACAAAAAGGGAGGAGCGGCCCCTGCAGCTCGCAAACTCTCTTTGTTAAATATAAATATACTGTTCTGAGGTCAGACGGCCACGTTTAGAGGCGCTTAAGAAGAGCGAGCAGGGCGACGTCAGCTTTGAGAAACCAAGATACAGAAACAACAAAGCTGTGTATTTTTCACTCAAGAATAAGTCGATATTCTTGTCTCTACAGTATCATTGTGTCTACTATACGTATCCCCACACTGCTCGTATGGTTTCTGTATCTCACCGTGTTGTGGTGCATGTTGGTTTTCACGCTTCCTGTCTGTGATCTTCTACCTCTTATTTCAGTCTCATGTGTCAAAGATGCAATGCAGCTTCCCATCAAGGAGAAACGTCTGTGAATGTTTTTGGAAATGATATTAAAATAATCTCATCTTGCCTCATAGTCATCGTGTTTATAAGTTATTTTCTGTTTCCATGGTTACCGTGCAAACAGGAACTACTAGCAGCTAACAGCATCACTTCATGGTGCCGACTGTAAACAAACGTTTACAGAATTCATGATTTAAAGGGTGCTGGTAGTTTTTGCACATTTACTTGATACACACAGGCTGTGTATATTATTTAAAAACTATTGATAATCTAATCATGTGTCTTTGTTGTACTTGAAGTGAAAAATAATGATATGTTCTAACATGTTTCGCTTCCTTTTATACTTTTAGTCAGGAGTCCTTTGATGGTTTATGTGGGAAAAACCTAAAATCTCATATTTCAGCAGACACACGTGACGGGCACCAATAAAGCTTTTAAAAAGACAAAACTTAACTGTCAGATTTTTAATTTGACAAAAAACAAACATCAGTGAGTGAATGAGCCGTCATTGACAGCATCACTGGATCACTGTGACACTGAAGAGAAGCTACAAACAGCTTCTGCAGCCTTTCTGTTCTCTCTGGACCTCAGAGATAATGATCTGCTCGGGACGTGAAGTCTCGCTGAATGATTCAATACAAGTTTCAGGTCTGAGGGTTCAGGTCTGACTGAGTTCAGGTCTGAGGGTTCAGGTCTGACTGAGTTCAGGTCTGAGGGTTCAGGTCTGACTGGGTTCAGGTCTGACTGGGTTCAGGTCTGACTGAGTTCAGGTCTGACTGAGTTCAGGTCTGACTGAGCCAGAACTCTGAGAAGAAGTGAGATTTTTAAGTACCATAATCTCCATCAGCTGTGAGTCGCTGCTGTAGCTCCACCTGCTGACAAACTACAATAACTAACTTCCTGTTTAGCAGAACACCTGTATGCACCTGTCCCTTTCACCTCACAGCCTGACCCCCCTCTGGCTGAGATCATTCATGTTGTGATGTTGATGTTTTGTGGACCAGGTGTGCGGAGGACAGGTGAGCCTCCCGTCTCGGACTCTGTGGTGCGTTTACCTTCTTCTTGGCCGAGTGCTGCAGCAGCTCAGCGATCTGGACTTTGTCCTGCTGCAGCCTCCTCTTCATCAGCTTGGAGCAGTTCACGTTCACCGCCTCCAGGATATGCGAGGAGTTGTAGTCCACGAAGGACCGGCTGTCGATCAGCACCACCCGGTCCAGCCCCCCCTCCAGCAGGGCCACCAGAGCCTCCGCCCCGATGGGCCGCACCCCTCCGGGCCTCAGCATCCCGGACCCAGACTTGGACCATGATTCTGGTCCACCAGGACGCTCCGACATATCAAACTATTTCCCCTCCCTTCCCTC
>LKNJ01003522.1:20827-45676 GCA_002120245.1 Maccullochella peelii
AGGAACCTCAGAGGATGAAGAGCTCCATTGTGTCAGACGGGTATGATGTCATCCTGATGGCGCTTGGCAGCCCAAAAAACCCCAGGATGAGACAGACAGACAGCAAGAGAGAGAGAGACAGAGAGAGAGACAGACAGAGAGAGAGACAGCAAGAGAGAGAGACAGCAAGAGAGAGAGACAGCAAGAGAGAGAGAGAGAGACCTCACTCTGCACTGAAAGGCAAAAAAGCCAAACCCCCACTAACTCTCTCTGCTGTTTGTCAGACTGTGTGTGTGTTGAGTCTTTAGGTGGCGTGCAGCCCGGTGGGTGGTGGGGGGGGCTCTCATTCACACCACAGCAGGCGTGAAACAAAAGGCGTCTTTCCTCCTGGACTGAGCACTGCTGACATCACTCTGCACCCTGATCCTGGCCTTCATGCTGAAGTGGTCTCAGACTCTGGAACAAAAAGAAAAACACTTACAAACTGTCTGTTTGTGATGTAGCACGCTGGGATGGACCCCACAGACACCTGGCCAGGTAAACAGCTGCTCCTACGGTGCAGCGTTTGGGTCGCTCTTTCAAAGCTGGGCTTTGGTGTGAAGGTAATCTGCATCCTCCGCTGCCAGCTGGCGTCTTTGCGTTGCTTAGAAACCCTCACCGGGACCCCGTTAACCCTCCAGACTCTCAGCACCATTTACTGTCACCACATCTCAGAGGCAAAACATTGTACTTTTTACTGCACTACATTTATTTTGCAGATTGTTAAACTAAATATAAATCAACTAATAAATTATGATGTAATATTATGGATAAAAATAAAACTTTATTGATCCCTGGGGGGAAGTTACCGGCAGTATATACAGTGATTAAAAGCAGCTCCAGCTTCACCAGCTGCAACATTAAAGTGATGAACACATTAATGCATCAATAATTATAATCCAGTAACATCATATATATTATTCTGCATAATTAGTACTTTTACTTTTGGTACTTAAAGCAGGGACAGACTAATATTTTCAAGAACTGGCCCACCAAGCCCCTAAATTTGGTGGCCAAAGTACATTTTTGGTGGCTCAAATGTAAAGAACAGAACAGCCTTCCTCAACTGTGACACGTCAATAAACGAAAAGACATTAACAGAATAAAAATACATTTTTAAAATAATTTATTTAAACTGAAAACTCGAAGTTCTTTGTAAACATATGGTACATATATTCTCTCACCGTCTCTTAGTTGGTGGAACTGTAATGCTGCTTAGGCGAAGGGCCACCTACATGCAGGATTTACAAAGTAACATAGGGCCGTGGTTAATGTCCAAACCTGCTTAAAGCATTTTTGATGCTAATACTTTTGTACTATACTAACAGAGTATATCTACACTGCAGTAACAGATGCGAGTACTTCTTCCTCCCCTGGTGTGTCGCAACATTTGTGAGATTTACAAGATAATAAAGACAAAAAAGTACTTATTTTATACAAAATTAAGCTCATTTTTCGGGTGTGGTCAGTTTCGTCCTGAGGGTGGCGCTGCAGGAAAGGTCAGGAGGATTCATCCTCTGGGGAGCAGGAAAGAACACGCCAAATGTCACGCCAGCAGTTTTTAAGGTCTCATTTTCTGGATCAAAGTGTTGGACAGTCAGAGGAAAGAGCGCCACCTACAGGAGCTTTCACCAGCCTAAAGACCAAACGTCATCACTGGAGGTAGAATGGAGGAACTCCCAGATGAACCACTTTCAAATTAAAGTGAAACAGCATCTAATAATAAACTCCGGCTCCACGCGTGTCCCTGAACTTTCTGCTGAGCGTCACTTCTCTGCAGACTGACTCACAGCTCTGCAGCAGGAAATTCCCTCGTGTTGTAAAACCAGCACTTACAAAAAATCCCCAAACATGCTGGTCCTCCAGCAGCACACACACACCTCACACACACACCGCAAGCCACATCCAAACATAACTGGAGCTTTCACTCCTGCTGCACTCACTCAGTGTTGACGCTCTGAATTCAGACACCACCATAGTCCACTATCAGGGTCTACTTTTTCAGGGTTTGATTCAGCATCTGGGAGGAAGTCAAATGGACCTTTCAGTGCTTCTCTAGGGGGTCACTGCTCCATCCAAGGGGGGCATAATCAATGTTCAGAGAACTGTTGACCCAGTGAGAGCCGCTTTCCTTTTTAATCTGTCCATCACTTTTTCCATCAATTAATCATTCAGTCTATAAAATGGCCGAAGCTTGTTCCCACAGGTGTAGGTGACATATAAAGATATTCTGTTTACAACGATAGAGAACAAAGAAAAGCAGAGAACCTGTCGACAGCAGAAACTGGGCATTTTTTCTTGACAAATGACTGATCGATCAAATTTTCTGATTATCAAAATTTTTCTGTTTTGTAGGCTCTTCTGAACACACACACACACACACACACACACACAGCTTCAAAAGACGGTCCCAAGCACCTCCTTCCCGATGACATCACGCAGGTCATGAAAGACGGCGAGCTGTGATTGGTCGGGGACACAGACAGAAAGATGGAGTCTGAGAGAAAGACAGCCACAAAGAAAGAGAGTGGAATCAAATAAATAAGATAAATGAAATATAAAGCAGAACTAGCTGCTTCCAGACGAGCAGCCGGAGCCGGCGGCTGCGTCTCCAACATCATGTTCCACTTCACACTATAAACCACAAGAAACGGGATTCACTTGTGTTTTTTCAAGCCGGGACATTCCTCTGCAGACATCTGATCTCTGTCAAATTACCGGCTACAAAATCCTGTAACAGATGGCATCGCAGTCTTATCACGTCTCAGCAGACGTGCACAGAAAAACGTTTCTTCTGTGTCCCAACATACTGAGAGAGTTCAACAATACTCAGAAAAACATTATTCAGAAAACCTACTGAGACCAAACAACCTGGGTTCACTTCCAACAACATCACAGTCAAAAGTTGAATTAGTTAGTTTTTAGATTAGGTTTGTATCCATTGTTTAAAACAAAAAAACGACCTCATCCTGTGTTGCTGTGTTATCATGAAAAATGATCAACAACTTTAACTTTAATGCTTGCAGGTTATTAAATCATTAACATATCTCCTTTATTAATAATCCCTCTAAAATGATTAAATCTGTACTACCAGTCCCCAAACTGATGAGTGAATGTGGATTAT
Organism: Maccullochella peelii; assembly: GCA_002120245.1. Classification (NCBI taxonomy): domain Eukaryota; kingdom Metazoa; phylum Chordata; class Actinopteri; order Centrarchiformes; family Percichthyidae; genus Maccullochella; species Maccullochella peelii. The sequence continues at coordinate 23,970 of LKNJ01003522.1, forward strand.
TACATGCAGGGTGGTTATACTAACAGTCAGCTCCACAGTCTGTTTATCTTCCTTATAAATAAAACTAAGTTTAATCAGAATCAATCGGCTGCATGAAGAGAAAAACTGGACTCATCTCGTCTAGATTTTATTTATTATTGAGCCAAACAGAAGTTTGATGGTATGAAAAGTTGTATTTTATTGAATCTGAATTTAGGTTCAGATTTATAAAGAACTAAAAGTCAAAAATCTACAATCACCTTTTGTTTGCAGAATAGTTACAAGTTTCATTTTTAAGGGATTAACATGAATTAGTAATTTACAGCCGATATAATCTGCAGCAGGCTCATCAGCTGCTTCAGTTCAGTTAATTAATAAACAGAGTGAAGAGAGAGAAAAGGTCCTGCTAGAGAATTGTCAGATTTGGAGCACATCGGGGGGGGTTCTGTGGGGAAAGCTTTGATCTGATCACAAAAACTTTATTGATCTTTAATAGAGTTTAAAATGAGAGTATGAAAATCCTGTGCAGTGCAACAGTGACTTATTGTCTATTTATAGATTATTAACACACTTTTTAAACTCCCACTTCTGTAATAATATGATGATATCACCGACACACTGTGAGCAGTCAGCAGGTAACACCTGAGCAGGTGATCCGTGTTCAGTTTCCACTGTAACTGATTTAACAGCAGGCCATGTTCCAGACTAACGTGGAAGAAAGGGGAAAGATTTTTCCAGCTACTGTGGCAGTCCTCAGCTGCCGCCATGTTATACTGAAAACTGGCCAAATACTCACTAAAATGCTAAAGGTGTTAGCAACGCTCTCAGTCAGGAGGGTCGAAGACAGAGACGCAGACAGGAGCTGGTCTCCGAGTCTGCAGCTCAATAACAAGACTCAGCAGTGAAAAGCTGTTGACGAACAAACATTTAAATCTAAAGACACGTTCTTCAGACATAAATGAGATCAAGAAACACGGGCGGCCATTTTAACAGCAAGCTGTTCACAAGGAACCAGAGCTCGTCGTCGCTTCGTCTCGATGTCAATCAGATCCGGTCAGCAGGCCGTTTCCTGATTACACCTGCAGCAGGTGTGTTCGGGAGTTCAGCCTGACCGAAGGTTAATCGCTCAGCTGTGAAAGCAGCAGCCAATCAGAGGACTTTAACCCCTCGCTGACATCAGAGACAGACAGGTTAAACTGTGAGCTCAGAGACAAAACCAACACGGATATAAAACTGATTTTATGCAGCAGAGCTGTTCACTGAGACTTGAGGAGGTTTCACTTCAAACTGCTTCACAGACGTGATGTCAGCCCTCACAGACACCACACACCTGCATGACACAACGCAGCAGTCCAGACAGGAGGAGGCGAGATACGGCGGCCCAGATGTGGCCCGTACTCCTCAGTACCAGCCGGTAGCATCATAACTCAATCACTTCAAATGTAATTCAATCTCCTCACTCAGCAATAAAATGCAATAAACAGCTGCAAGTATTAACTACATACAGCTGTTATTATTACTGTAGAGGGGGGGCTGCATCTATCAAAGTCTGGTGTTAATATCAATAAATCTCATGTTCAGACTCAAACCAACAACATGTCAGTCCTGTCTGTGCTCGCAGCTCCGATCCCATTGGTTCCTGCTGAAGACGTAAATCTTTAAAAACAGCCTGATCTACTAATTCATCCACAAAGACAAAGTTCAGCCTGAAACTCTGAAAATTCAGCTCATAGTTCCTCCTGAAATAAATATCATCATCACCTCCTAACGACCACCAGAAGCCTGTTTCTGCTCTGTACTGCAGGTGTGATCCTCCTGGCCATCAGACCACTATGACTACAACAACCCACCACAGCTGATCGCACCACACAGATCTGAAATGTTATCAGAGCGACCTTTAAATCTGCTCGCAGAGAAAAACAAACCCATCAATCCTCCGAGCTGAACAGCCACTTCCTCAACGAGCCGAGACTCAAATCACAGGACACAATAAACCATCAGTAGGTCGTGAGCAGCAGCGGCGTACGAGCCAAGAGTCTGTCTCATCTGATCTGGAGTCTGTGTGACGGCAGAGTCCACCAACGAACATTTCAACATGATCGTCACTGAAGCCACTACCGACTGTCAACGGGGAAATTAAAAATATTAATAAAAGTTTTGAGCCTTAAAGTCAAAGTAGTGTTTGAGGAAAAAGGTGAGTAAATATAAGCTCAGTGTGACCATCACCTTTACAACCATTATGAAGAAATAAGTTCCTCACCTTTAAAAACTTCTTTTGGGGATAAAATGTCTTTACTAACTGATATAATGTACAACTTACAGGAGCAGAAATCATTATTTTACCCACGAAGGTCCTTAATTCTCCTTTAAATCAAGATGTGTTGGTTCCTGGAGGCTCTGGTGATCAAGTGAGTTTGTAATGTCGTATTATTGGGTTATTAATGAGAAAGGATCCATTAAATGTAATGTTTCCATTAAATGACCTGAATCATGTGACAACTGAGGACACTCTGAAGGAGCAATGACCGTGAGCATCTAAACCAGCCTTTAAACTGAAAAAGGCTTTTCAGATTCATGGATTTTTCATGGGAAGTTATTATATAAAATAGTGTAAAATGTTTGTATTTTTCCTTTAATTCTAAGAAAGTCTGGCATAAACTAAGTTAAGAGATTAATTGAAATGCGAGGTTTAACTTGTAGTTGTAGTAACTTGCTGTGTAAACGTTCATGATTATAAAAAGTCATCAAAAATGTTTGGATTTTTCTCCTCCCGTCTTTTAATAAATGCTTTAATTTTAGGAAGGTTTTGCATAAGTTATGGAGGAATGTTTGTAAATGTAAGGTTTAACTTTAATGTCAGCTAATAAAAAGTTGAATAAAGTATATTTAATAAGTAAATAGGTGTATCTCATGAGTATGGGTCAACTTCTACACGAATTTCTATCCAAAAAGATGTTAACTTATGTTAGTCTTTCTTCTAATGCTCATATTAGTAATATATCACAAACAGTGATTAAAAAACAATGTGAAAGTAATATAAAGTCCCATCTACTAAAAACTCATGTTATTCTAATGAGGTCTGGCATTAGTCAAAGGGAGATTAACGGAAATGTAAGATTTAACTTTAATGACAGCTAACAAAAAGTATTTAATGAGAAAATCTGTGTATAAAGATAGTTTGGGTCAAAGTCTAGACATGTTTGGGCGACATGTTACATTAGCATTTCTTCTGATATTCATTATTATAGTTATATACTATAAAAAGTGATTAAAAATGTTGGTTTGTTTAAGGTTGTGTTGAAAAATAATGTAAAAGTAACGCATACTCCATCTACTAAAAACTCCTTTTATTCTAATGAGGTCTGGCATTACTCAAGGGGAGATTAACGGAAGCGTAAGATTTAACTTGAATGTCAGTTATTAACAAGTTATTAAGTATAAATGTTAAAGTAAATAAGTGTATGGACAGAGTTTGGGTGAACTTGTAGACGCGTTTGGGCGACATTTCCAGACGTTACGTTCGCGTTTCTTCTCCTGACGTTAGCTAGCTGCACTCTGACATTTTGTTGGTCTGTTTCGATGTTAACGACCGACTGACCGCCAGGCCGATTCCTATAAAAACTACCAAAAACACCGACATTTTCCTGCTTCGCCGTCAAACACTTCAACACGGTGTTAACTTCGTCTTTAACAGACACGCGGACTAAACTTTAACTTTAGGCCCCGTTACCGTAACTTTACCAGATGCTGCCGCTGATTTAACCAGACATGTCGGTTAACTCACCGTTTGAAAAATTCGACGTCAAAAGTCCGAACGCCGTTTCCAGCCGTCCGGTCCGGTTTAAAGACGGACTGTGACTGGATGTAACGGCGAGGGTTTACAGGAGACAGTTGAAGCTGAAGGGAGACTCGGTCGGTTGGTGAAGTCCTGCTGCTGCCATAAGAGATGAGGTCACTGCGATAAAAATAAAAGGATGCCGTCATCGAAGCGCCAGTCAAATGAACTCAACAGGCTTCTTAAAGGCGCAGGCGCCTCATAGCTGAGCCGACACAAAACAGCTCCACTGCCTTTAACAGGGCTCCAACTGTCGGCCAGGTTTAAGGTATGGAAGCTAATTTCTGCACAAATTAAATGTTAGGCAGGGGAGGACTGTAACTAACGTTTACTCAGATGCTGTTCTTGGGTATAAAGTCGAGGTACTTGTACTTTACCTGAGTATTTCCATTTTACACTCCTTTCTACTTCCACTCCGCCACATCTCAGAGGGAAATATTGTACTTTTTACTGCTCTACATTTATCTGACAGCTTTAGTTACTACTCACTTCCTGTTCAGTAAAAAACATGTATCAAGAAGAGTGGACTTTAGAGATACTTGGTTTTCACAGGACAACAACGTGATGATCTTATAGACCATGCTGCATTGCTGTAGATTAAACTAGCCAACAGGATATAAAAGGAGTTAAAATGCTCAAAGCTCAACTTTAAACATCTACGGCAATAAAATGCAACATCCACATTAATGCAGCAGTAATATTAATCACTGACAGGGACCCGTTTACTGCGCGATTAATACTTTTACTTTGATACTTTAAGTACATTTTGCTGATAATACTTTTACTTGTAGTGGAGTATTTTTACAGTGTGGTATTAGTGCTTTTACTTAAGTAAAAGATCTGAATAGTTCTTCCCCCACTGAGAAAAAGTATATTGTACATTATGATAATCAAAGACAGTTTTCTGAAGGAAGCCTGGGGACCAGCAGTGGGCCCAGTAATGAACCTTGTGGTTCACCAAAGTTAACTTCAGAGCTTTCAGAACACAGCAGGATATTTCTTGTTTTTTCAAACCGTTTCAAAACATTCATGTTGGTGAAATAAATGAGCTACGTTAAGTGTTGATGTCACAAGACTTTTTAATCTGTAACCACAGTTTAAACCAGCAGGTCTGGTGTGATCACAGCTCCCAGGAGTTGAAAAAGACAGATTGCATCTATGTGGGGATTTCTGGGAGAGTTTATTAATCAGCTGAGTCTCATGCAGTTTTTCAGTTCCCTCCTGAGCCTGCAGTTACAGGACGGTGAGCAGACTGAGCACAATGGATGTGATGAAAGCAGAAGAAAACTGAAAGCTTTTTCATTCTGGAGCAATTAGCATGCATGGCTAACTCAGACTGATGAATGAAACGATCAAAGCTCAGAGCTGCTGCAGAGCTGGAAGACACCACGACACTAAACCCGACATTATCTAATCACACTCTCAACATCCAAGCGTGTTTTCAAAAGAGTTTTCTGTCATTTCTACTTAAAAAGTCATACTTTTAACTCACTATCTGTCATGCTTAACATTTAATCTATTTTTGTCTTTCCATATGAACAATATCAGAGTGAGAAGTGAAAAGACTTGGCAGAAGTGGAGCAGGGAGGTAAACGGAAGAGGAAGCAGGTGAATGGAGGGTTTCTGTTCATCTGACCAAACTTAAGCTGAGTCACTGAATAATGACAAATATGTCAATTATGGGAAGCCAAGGCAGGTTTTATTCCTAAATAGACTTTTTTACAGCCTTTATATAGTCATACTGTTTTCATAGTAGAGCTAAGATGTCTTTTTTACATTATTGTGGTTTCATTTCAAATAAACCTCTATTATACAGTTGTTTATAGCAGGACAATATAACCGATTATCTGGTGTAACATTACAAAGAAATAGCTGTAACATTATATTTGTCAAAAATGTGGCAACATAGCAAGACATGAATCAAAAAAATGTAGATTTAATTTAGAGTTTAAAAAATAAAAGATCATAGGAATAATTGGGCATTAAACAAGTACTTTTTGATAAACATTGTGGGCTTCTTTGGATTTTATGCTCTTCAGTGCTTTCTTGAAATGAAATAACTCTTTTTTAAAAATGAAAACAGAGGTATAATGTGAATATTTGGCCAAAATTAATAAGCAATTATACAACATTTCCACCTTTCTTTCCTCCCTTACAACTAGCTTTACATTTCAGACATTTAAAACAGGTGAGTGAGGGTCCCTTTCAGATTTCCTCCCAAAATCTTTTGTTTTGTCGTTGTTGCAGTTGGAATATATATGTAAAATAATATTGCCAAGGTGTTTCCATGTTTATTACTGATCATTTAGGGGCTGATTTTATGAATTTCTGCTGTTTGGGTTCATAAGTTAAAACAGAAAAAAAAACAAGTATACATCATCAATCTCATAATATTTTTTTACTTTTATAAGTTTCAGACAAAGCTGTAAAGACTAAATAAGTGTGTTGCTTGAAATGTTTGTATTAATGTTGTTTTATTTTGTAATAATATATTATTAACTCATAATTTATTGAATGTATTTTCTCTCTATTTCCTGTTTACGCTCAAGATTGTATATTTATTTAATTCAATAAAGATTTATTGGATAAAAGAAAAAAATATGGCGAGCACGGGTGACGTAAACGCGTTACGTCAACAGGAAACGCGATGTAAACACAGCGGATCTCTTCTCTCTCGGTTAGCGTTGGTCCGCGTGACTCCCGTTAAGTTTGTTTCATCGTAACTTTTCATCTCGCGGTTTTAACTCGTAACCGAACTGTTAGCTGACTGTAGCTAACGTGAGCTAGCTGCCAGCCCGCTAGCGTTCACCAAAATGGATGATAACAAGGTGAGAGGCTAACGGCTGCTTTGTATGAACGACTGCTAGTTAACAGTTTATCTTTAACCAGCGTTAGGTTACAGCTAAGCCAGGTTGATGCTGGTTGTAAAGTTAACTGTCTTCACGGTAACCATTTAGCCTGTGAAGCTACGCGTGGTAGATTGCGTACGTTACGTGGAGCCAACTGTAATGTTAGCTAACTAACTGTGTGGCTAGACTAGCTTGTACAGTAGATACCGTAACGTCTTATCTAAGGCTGTCACGGTAGACTGTGATGCTAAATGTGCTGAATACCTCTCAGCACTTGTGGCACTTCTGTACACAGACTAACTGCTCATACCTCGAGAAGAATATTCGCTTATGTCTACATCACAGACTACATCCTCCAAAATGACCATACAGCTTACATACAACTACTGTAGCTACTGCATCATACAGCTAATGGCAGATCTCAGGCCTGGCAGGTAAATACTGGACTTGGGAAGACTGCCGTTCTTTGAACCTTTTTGTAAATGGATTGGATTATGGTTGCATTATGAAAGTGATAATACAACTTGATCTTTACGGTTTTAGGTTTCATGTGTGTGGTCAGCTGTTATATTTCTGTTTATGATATTGTCTTGAGGTAATCTGTGACATTAGGATGGTAGAACAGGTGAAGTGAACAAGGAGGAGATGATGTAATAGATTCATGTTGAGAAACTCAACCCAATAAATATTACATTAAAATAATGGATGCTGTGTTGTGTTTGTGGTCAGATGGTGGCTGGTAAAGTAAAGAAACCCGGCAAACGCGGCCGCAAACCTGCAAAGATCGACCTGAAGGCCAAGCTGGAGCGAAGCCGCCAGAGTGCGAGAGAGTGCAGAGCGAGGAAGAAGCTGAGATACCAGTACCTGGAGGAACTGGTTTCCAGTAAGGAGAGAGCCATCTGCGCCCTGCGGGAGGAGCTGGAGATGGTAAAGAAGCACTTTAATCACGGAGTCGGCACTCTGTACTGGATTCTTGCCTACAAACATTTTGGAAAGAAGAAAACATTGAATCTGACAAAAACTCTCATTATGTTCATATGCAGATGTTAAGATCTGAGCGGATTTTCTCTGTAATTAGTGTCAAAAATTAAATTATTAAGCTTGAATTTAGAATCAAACACAGAAACACATTTCACACGAGGAAAAGACAAAAATGACCAAAGATAAAAAAAAACACAGTAAGAAAAAACTGTAAAACACAACCAGTGACATTTTATGAGATTATAAAATAAATATAAAGCAGCACAACATGGACTCAACAGGTCTGATAACTCAGTGTAGATCAACCTATAAATCTACAATAGAATAAAAATAAAATACACAGCGCTTCCAAAACTTTCAGCTGCTCCTCCGTTTCCTTTGTGCATTGCATTGTGGGAGGATATTGTCCTGTTTTTCAGTCTGCATTCTGACTGTTGTGAGTAAACTACATTTAGTCATTTTTCCACTTCGAGTTAGTCAGCTGTGGAGAAGGTCTGTTCAACCCCCCCACTGGTCTAACAGGTGACTCATCAGGTATCAGGTGCACCTGTTTACGAGCAGGTGCCGCTTGTGTTGGTTCTCTGTTCGTCACACCTCGTCTCATCTTTGTTGCCGTGTTGTTTTTCTCCTGCAGTACAAGCAGTGGTGCTCGGCCATGGATCAGGGGAAGATCCCCTCTGAGATTAAAGCTCTGCTGACCGGAGACGAGCAGAAAATGCCTCAAGGTGGCAGCAGCACCAAGTCGTCCAAGAACAGCAAGAACAACATCAGCAGCAACGGTCAGGGTTAGTCCAGCGCTCCGACTGCGACAGAGCACGGAGACCATCGTCTCCAGACAACACAGCCTAACCTGCATGTAGTTACAGGCCTCTACGTTCCCCAGTTATTCTCATATCTAATCTAAATAACACAGAGACACATTCAAACATGTTGCTAATTTCTTCTCCAGTTCAACAAACACCAACTTTCTGTCCTTCATCAGTCCGACGCCGTTTCTGCTGTCTTCATACACAGTCATCTGGTTTATAAACCAGCCTGAGAGGAACTCCAGGTCCACTTTTGTTCCTTAATAACAGGAATTGTTTGAGAACAGTATGAAGTTTAGTTGAAGGACGAACCACAGAAATTAGTTCATAAGTATTAACAAATGGAAGAAGTCTGAATAAACTGAGTTTTGAGGTTGAAACGGTAAAGAATCAGCTGTTTATGAATGATTAACACTATTGGAGGAAATATTACCAAAACAAGCCAAAATATTAAAACAAGCTTCTTCATGCATGTTTCTAAAAGGACGCGGACGCTCTGATGACGAGAATAAATCATGTTTTGAGCTGGTATGTGGTTATACATGTTTATGGGTTCAGTTTCTGTCGGTCGCTGCCCTTCATGATGTATTTGTACACGTCAGCAGTATAAATCACATTGTGGTTAATTGTCCAAATCAAAGACGGCCTTCCTGCTGTAGCATTAAAGTAAAGCTGAGAGGTTGGAGGACGTGGAATCAAAATGTACAGTGATGTTGAGAAGTCTTTTGGATATATGTGGGATATATTTTTGTATTTGTATTTTATATATGGGCTCAGAGGAAGCGTGGGGACGAGTGCGTTTGTTTCAGCAGAACAAGTTGGACTTCCCTCTCCTTATTACTGGAGGTGGACGCTTCTTCTTTCTGAGAGTAAAATGACTGTGATGATGAATGAAACCGAAACGATGTACAGGTTCACGTCCACAGCTTCCCGTCATTTAGTTTTTACGTCTGTTTGTTTGTTTCTGCTCACTGGGCTCCAGCAGTGGAAGCATACAGATACAGACATCGGCCTCAGATTTCATTTCTCAACATGTTTCGAGCTCTTTTTTGTCAGTGAGGTGATGAAACTCCTCGTGAAAATGTGTGCACTTTCTTAAATTTGGCAGAAGCACTTTGTTAGATGTTACTTTGCAATGATGTCTGTGTCTGAACTCTTTTGTTCCTCAAGGAAAATAAAAGTGATTTGATGTGACTGATGAAAGAGTCCGGTTTGCTGCTGTGTCCTGTAGAAAAACTGCCACTAGAGGGCGCTGTATCTGAGGGTCGCAGCAGGGCCCTCTATGTATGTGGATAATCCACTGATCCAGAGTATAACGGTGAGCCAACAAGTCTTCAGACTTTAACAGTGTTATTCTACATGAAATCCAGTTTTAGTTATTTAATTCATTCAGTTCCTGTTGTTGTCAAACTGATCATTTTGGTCTCATGAATAATTCTGTCTTCAATCTTTATTAAATGACCATTAAACTCTGGTTTTATAAAGTTCATTGTTGTATTTTTGCGTCTCTGACTGAGAGACTAACTGCTGTTTGAGTTAAAACACTTTGTGAATTGAGTCCTAAAGTCCGGACTACGATGTGTGTGTTAGTTTAGGTTTAGTTCTGCTGACTCTGCCAGTTAGCAAGATGTTTTGTGAATACAGCTCCTGATTTATACTGAGATGATTCAGCAACCAGCTAAACCCTGAAAAACCAGACTCCAGTGGGCTGCTGCATTGATGAACTGATCATATATCGGATCAGAGTTTCTGTCAGCCCCCTTTGGAGTTTTTCATCCCTCTAGTTGTCAAAAACCAGTTTAATTTCACATATTTAATCCTAACAGGACTCAAAAGCATCCTCAAAGGCTTTTACATTAAACTTAATGAGACTTGTAGAAAACATTTAAGTAATAAGCCCCTCTTTGTGCACATTGAATTGGAAATACAGTCAGATTCAGAACAACCATGTGGACAAACACAAATGACAATTAGACCATTTGTGACTTTGCTTTTTGCTGATTTTACTAAGTTTATTTAAAATGATAAAAGAATAATTTATTTGTACATAGCACATTATCTTGACAAACTTCAAAACATTGGAACCACATGTTGGTAATGTATAAAGCATGGACCTTCAAATCACAGTATAGTTGACAGTTTACAGAAAGATTCAAAGACGTTTCATCACACGATGTCAATGTGTTTTTTACAAGCAGGTAAAGCGTTGAACTGAGACAGGTGAGACTCATCTTTGGACAGGTGGATCAGACTGTATGGAGTCACAGTAACCTGATGTCTGGAAACCTGTACGTCCTCCACTTCGTTTCAAATGTTTACACCCCCCACCCCCGGTGGCTCCTAAATAAAGGGTTTATCTTCTGTACGGCGGCCATTTTAAAACATCTGTCAGATTCAGCTCTACAGACTTGACCCAACTATCATCAGGCTCAGCTGGACGTTGAGCTTAATGCATAACATGCTTACAGTTGTCTCACATTAGGAATGTAACATTAGCATGTTAGCATGCTGACATGCTAATGTTAATATGTTGTAATACTAGCACATTACATTAATCCCAAATGACAGTTGAGGCTGATTAGAATTCAGACTCAGCTGAACTGTGCAGAGGCTGAAAACAGCCCTGCGTTGCTGGCGCGTTGTTTAAAGTGCTGTTCTCAAGCAGGACTCAGACTCAGCTTATCGCTCAGTTCTTGAGACTCAGCGCAGCTTTCATCAGTCTAAGCCCTTTGTCAGCCTCAGCTGTGGTTTGATGTCAGTGCTAGCATGTCAACATACTGACATTAATTTGCAAAACACACACGTCTTTCTTGACCAGGACTCAGAACACTGTTAACTGCTCCCCTTTAAAATTCTACTTCATTACGTTTGGAAAACTAAAATGTTTGGAGCCCAAATTGGCTCATAGTCATGAACAAAGTACCTGATGACACTGTTGTGAAGCAGAAACCATACTGACATTAAACATGTAATGTTTAGCATGTTAGCATGCATATGCTAATGTTAGTATGTGCATACTGTGTGCAGTTTAAAGTATTTCCATGTTAGTGTTTAGTATGTTAGCATGCTACGTAAAATCAAAAGCACAGCTGAGTCTGACAGGAATTTAAAAAAAGACATCTATAGCATTTAGTGTGAAGAATGTTAGCAGTGCAGTTAGCATGTTAGCATACCGTGACAAAATTGTGATGAATAAATGAGAAAGAGCTTGAAGCTGAAATATTCATCAAGATACTTTTACTTTGGTGACGAAACTAAAACCACATGGAAAAGAAGAATAACTGATAAACTAGTTCGTAAATTTGAGATAAAGTTGTTTGGTAAATCTAAAACACATGGAAATCCTACCATAGTAGAGTATTTATGGATTAATTCATCTCTATATTGATCATAGCAAAGAGCGTACAGTTCTCCAGACAGAAAGTTATTGGAGCTCTGAAAAGATACTGGCACCAGCAGCAGTCTTTACTGGTTTTATCCCGAGTTTTTTAGTTGGGAATTAGAATAAGTCAGTATACAAGTGAATAAAACTTCATGTGTGACAAATATTAAAAATGAATTCCCTCCTTTTTTCATTATATGTCACCATTTGTAAAATAAGGGTAGGCCACTGACTGCAGACTGCACTACCTGAGAAATCCTTTAAACTAATATACACTTATTAACGTCTACATGTGTTTGAGATTCGGCTGGTGATCTGGTGTATATGTTTATATAAAGAGGTTTTGTGTCTAAATCTCCCGGAACCCATGTCTGTAAAAACTAGAAAAAGGCCAAAGCTTGTGGTGAAATGTGAGTATTAATAATCTGACCAAGTTGATTTTACTCTGACAGTCATGTGTCGTCTGCAAAGAGCCGAATCCCACCACACTTTCAGGCTAGCTTTGGATCAACCAGCGCGTTTAGCAATGTTTTTTTGTAAATCGGTTTTCTTTCATTGTTAGCTGAAACCCTGAAAACTCCTGTTCCTCCTCCTCACTTTGCAACTCTAACATCTCCATTACTCTTTATTATTCAACACTCAGTTTTACTTTGAGACGAGTCAGCTCTGTTAACCTCAACAACCTGTAGATTTAGGGCTTTGTTAGCTAGCCAACACACCGTTACCCCTAATGTAGCAAAGCAGGTGATGTCAATGTCAACAAACGGATAGTGGCCACTACTAACGTTAGCTTCTACCACATACATTACTGCAGCAAACCAGATGCATCTACGACAGGTCACTGATAGATGGCCACAGACTATGGTTAGCTAGCTTACGAGCTGACATTATCAAAACACAAAATCTGATGCATCAGTGGTAAAACAATCCATCAAAACACAGCACAGAAATAAATTATGATTAAAATCTGAAGTATAAAAACAGCTAGCTGTTCACAGCTGTTCCAATATGGCTGCCAGAAGGTGTGTTACATCAGGAAAAAAGCCCTTTACACAAACTGAACACATTCCATTTCTGTGAGATTTTGTCTTAGTTGAATACAGGGCTAGCATGTTAGGCCCTAGCTAGCTCACCGGCCAACACTGACGTTGTGCTGTTGAAGAATAAAGTTTCAGACAAGTTCATTTTTTGTATGTTCACAGTTTCAAAACCATCCAAACTCACTTAGACAAAAGTATTTGGAGGGTTGGCATTAGTGGGCCAGGCTACCTTCTTTTCCTTCGCCTCTCCGTCAAATGTATCGTAAACCAAGTCCTTGGTGACCGTCTTTGCTTGCACTGGGATGTCCACCACCCCAATGTAATTCTTTTTGGCCATCCGAGAGCTTGCCGTGATGGTGTACGCGTTGCTGCGGTAGCATTTCATGGATGACATGCAGAAGGTCTCCCTCATGCCCCTTCTGAAGTTTGCATTGAAGACAGAGTACAGGGTCGGCTTGGATGCTGTGGAGCTGAAGGAGACCCAGGCGATGGCAGTGAAGAACAGCAGCCCCTGCCTACTGGGTCCATCAGACTCCCTCGGGTGCCACAGCTGGGCGATGTAGAAGGGCGTCCAGGTGAGGAAGAAAACTGAATTGAGCATGAGGAACATCTTGATGGTCTTGACTTTAGTCCGTGGGACGATGTTCATTGTCCGGCGCACTGTGTGGCCGTCAGCGCTGATCCTCCAGATGTAGCGGACGACCCGCTGGTAGAATGACAAGACCAGCGCCACTGGGACCAAAAACCCAAACACCAGGTGAACTGCGGCATAGGCTATACTACCCCAGCTGTCTGGAAGGAAAAAGTCACAATGACTGCTGTCTGTAGATGTGGATCCATAGAAGAAGAGGCAGGGTGACACGAAGGCTGCATCAAACAGCCATGAGGCCAGGATCATCTTCTTGGCTTTCTCTCTGGACACCTTGAAGCTGAGGGGGTAGACGATTGTATAGAAGCGGTCTACAGAGATGGAAAGCAGGACATAGACCTGCACACCGGGGCAGAGGTGCTGCAGGTAGCGCACAGCCTTGCAGGCAGCGGCGCTCAGTGGCCATCGTCCTGAGGCGACCTGCAGGACGATGAAGGGGGCGCAACCGAGGCTCATGAGCAGGTCTGCACAGGCCATAGACACCACAAAATAGTTGGTAGTGGACTGAGTCCGTCGGCTCCGGTGGATGACCAGGCAGACGAGGGCATTTCCCAGGATGGAGACCAGCCAGAGAACCCCGAACACCAAGCCCAGGACGGCGACCTCGCCTGAAGTCAGCTCATAGGAGGCGGAGGTCCTGTTGGACTGGCCGGAGGACGAGCCCTCGAGGCTGCAGAGGGGAGTCGTGGGTAAGGTTGCCAGGACAGTCGAGTTTTCCCTCTCAGAGTAGTTAAATGACATCTGATACGTGAACGATGGCGAGTACAGGGAGGGATCGACACCAACTGTGTTTGATGAGTGGGCATACACCATAGCTACACTGCTGCAGCAGAGAGGAGCTGTGGAGACAAGGAAACACGTTCATCATTAGTTCGATCACTGGCAGACTTTCACAGAGCTCACCAAACACGTTTTGGGGCCCGAAGCATAATTATGTGCTGGAACTATTTCTTGACGAACAACAGTGTATCCATCCACCCAGCGCCTCTGTGCGGTGAGTCCGGCTGCAGCCAGGTGCAGCTGGTAAGCCCAGGTTTCGGTTGTGGCGATGGTAAAGTCTAAAGGAACCCTTGTGAGGATGCTTTTCCTTTGAGCTCTAATGGAGACCTATAGAGGACTGATGGGACTGTTTGTAATTAAGAACGCCACCATCGCTGGCAGGAACCGCAGCGCGCCTCAGAAAGCTGCAGAGGACTTTAAATAACGCAGGGAAACGTCTAATGAAGACGTAGTTCCACTTCAGGAATCTAATTTTGGGAAATGTACATTCTCCAGAAACCGAAGCCTTCCTGTGGATGCAGTTTACATTTTCATTGATCTCCTGGAAACATCAGGGTATTGTTTTAAAACCTTCACACCAGCTTTTTATAGATGTGACCACCTGCTACACCTCAAAGCCATCAGCAGTAGCTAATTCACAGCCCGAGCTGCCGCTTGATTTTATTAATCCTTCACAGGGATCCAGTTTAGTGTCTGCAGAGATCCTGGTCTCCTCTGAGGTCGCCCATTAAGGGTGTGAAGAAGCCCATGGGGGGCAAGCTCTCTGTTTGTCGTTGCCTTTGTGTTTACTCTGCTGGATTTCCCCCTTAGCAACCTCATCCATCCTGAATGAAGGTGAGTGGGTGAAGCGGTGAAACCGGCCGACACTCACACACAGATTGAAAATCATCTTATAATAATAATAATCACAAAACAGATGAACCATTACATAAAGTAAATTCCAAAGAGACCTACTTTGTGGTCAGAAACGTGTAAAAAAGGTAAATAAAGCACAATTAAATGAGTATATAGAGTGTAAGTTATATTCAGTCAAGTCTAACAGGAGCCCTGTAGGAGCAGGATTAGTAATATGTTGATTGATACGGCGATCGATTCATACAAAGACGTTTTTGTTGTGTGTGTGGTTGTACTGAACGCTGGTTTAGCATCACCACTTGTGAAAGGTGTTTCTAATATTTCGTCCACCCCACTCAGCCTCCATGTAGTCCAGTACAGCAGCACTCAGATCCAAGTAAAACCACTTAATACGCAGAATGTTTAATACAGCATAGTTCTTTTATTATTACTGAAATACTTTAAGCAGTATTTCAACTTTAACTACTTTAAATCTTTCATCTATAACAGTGTGCATCTATAAACTTCTCTGATATACAGTAAAGTAGTAAGTATCAAGTATAACATGAAATACTCAAGTACCTATATAGTAAATTGTACTATACAGTACAGTACTTGAGTAAATGTTACTTTCCACTGCTGTTAGTATGATGTCACATCAGATAAATGTATAACGTGTGTGTGTGTATATATATATAAAATGAAAAACGCAGGGCTGCAACTAACGACAATAATTCAGTCTTCTGTTCATAAAATGTAAGAAAATAGTGAAAGATGTTAATCACAGTTTCGACATCTTTAAATGTTCAGTTTTGTCCATAAACATAAAACACAGAAAAGAAACTGAAATGGATCCGTTTCTGCTTGATGGATGACTTTAATGGTGAATTAATCAGCTATTGATGATTAATTTAGTTACTAATTGTTTGAGCTCTGTGTAAAAGTATCTGTACCGTTTGACTGTGAGCTTCTTCTCCCTTTAACACATTAAACTCATGTGAACCGAGGCGCCTTTAAATCCAGTGAAGAGTTAAACTCTTCGTGGAAAAACACTGAGCACCACAATCTGCTGCTGCAGCTTCTGGACGCGTGAATATGAACCGTTTCACAGCGCACCTGAGTACCTTCACCTGCAGGAAAACAGCAGGTGAAGCAGCAGCAGCTCCTGCAGCGCGTTTTAATTCAATCTGCGATTATTGTTATTAAGAAATATTAAACACACATTATCAATAAAAATAGGTAAATCTTACATGTTGGTGATCAGAGCTTCTTCGCTTCATGTTGAGCCCGAAACTGGTCTCATCCATCCATCAGGAACCAGATAGACAGGCCGAGAAATAAATAAAGAGCCGCCGAGCAGCAGCATCGTGTCTCCGGCCTGCTCCTGCAGCTGCTGCACCGCGATGGATGGGTGATGCAGGCGCAGCCGGTCCCACCAGATCACACCAAACCCCCACCAACGGAATAAAGAGCGGAGCGGTTTGCCCTCCGGAGCTCCACAGCTGACAAACCGTCCGTTCAGCCGAAAACAGCCGCTCGCAGCCTCCGTGTGTCGGCGTTAACGAGCCCCGGCAGGGAGGTGTTTTTCTGGGGTTAAATGTTGGTGTTCAGCGGCGGACTCACCGGTTCAGAGCGGAGCAGGAACAGACGCTTCATCCTGGTGTTTTTCCGTGATTCAGTGCGGGAGGAGGAGGAGGAGGAGGAGGAGGAGGAGGAGGAGGAAGAGGACCGCGAAGGCAGCAGGCATCATGGCTGTTTGGTCGTTTTGTCTGTCTCTCTCTCTGTCTGTCTGTCTCTCTGTCCACCTGTCTGTCTCTCTCTCTGTCTGTCTGTCTGTGCACCTGTATATCGCCTACTGTCTGTCGGTGTGCTGGAGGATGAAGTTGCAGCTGATGAAGAGGAGGATGGAGGTTTTCTGACAAACAGGGGCGGACAAAACGCCCCCCCCCCAGGTGGAGCTAGTTAGTGAAGTGAAAGGTGGGCAGGGAAACCTCCCAGCATGCACTGGGGCAGCACACGCTGTTATTGGTGGCTAGTTATTAAGAGATAATGCAGTTAGACGATTGGTCAGTATTTATGACAGTTTGAATTATTAGTTCAACAAACTGTTCAACAAAATTAAGCTGATCAGCTTTTATTAACCTGAACGTCAGTAAACTTTGTTTCAGCGCCACCTTCAGGACAAACTTTACCTTTTAATTAACCTGCAGGTGTCGTTACCATGTCATCCTCCTCCTCATCCTCCTGGGGGCGCTAGAGTGTCTTTCAGTCTGCTTTTAGTGTTTTATTTCATGTGCAGCTCTTTTCTTCTTCTCTTCTCAGCTTCTGCTGTTTTTCTGTTTTCATATTCTGCGTTTCTAATTTAACGTCGAGTAGAAAAGTGAATTTATTATTATTATTATTAAAAGACTTCAGCACCTCAGGTCTGCAACACAAAGAACCAGATGGACTGAAAACCTTCATGCTCTTCATCACCCCCCCCCAACTGAGAGTGATTCTGTAGTTTAACATGATGTTATTGATTGTTCGATTCTTCCCTTCCCGTGTGTCTGTGTGCTGCTGACCGATCAGGTGGATTAATGAGTTGTCATTGATTAATGATGTCCGCTCTATAAAAGGAGATGAAGCCGTCCATCTACAGTTATTGGTCTGATGCTGACGGGGGTTGCTGTCGCAGCATGTCTCCATGGCAACCACAGCGCCGAGGAGACAGTGATTTTCCAACAGGCCGGTCGCTACTGGCAACCAACAATGGTGCTGATGGGTGGGGGGGGACACAATAAACATAGAGGAAAAGATCATTTTATTTTAGTTTTCCATCAATGTGCATCAACATGAACTTCAGGTTCCAGAGACGTCGACAAAGATGTCGGAGTGATTCTGAGTCGTATTTGTAGATGCTATTAAAAACATTAAAAGTATGGAAGCTCATTTCTGCCAAGAGAAAAAAAAACCAAACAGCAATAAATGGATGAAAAGTTGAATGAATAAAATACACATGGTGAAACAAATTCTGACTTTTTCAGTTGAGATGCTGTCAGAATAATAAGTTCATGAGTCAAAACCTTTTGGATCATCATTTTGACTTCTTACATAATTTTTACTCATTTCATTTTCACTTATGAAGTCAATATTTTCACTTAAATCACAATTCTGACATGAATCGGGATTTATTAGGATGTTACCGTGTTACCAAAGAAGTATAAAAGAGCGACTCCTGACGGGACCAAAGACGGTGAACTCAGTGATCAAGGTAAGAGATATTATTTGAACCGATATGGAAGCTCATTTCTGCCAAAACTCAGCAATAGAAATAAAAGTATTCACGGTGAAACAAAATTATAGTTATACTGAGTTATAAAATCCTGTAACAGAGATGTAACAGTAAGTGAGAATAAAATTACAAGTCAATATTTTTACTTCAGTCAAGTCAAATCATTAATATTTTACAATCTTTACTTCTCAAATCTCAGAGTTGATTTATTGCAATTACAACTTAATATCTAATCATTTTTACTGAGTAGCTAATCATTTTGACACGCTCATTTATATTTAGTAATCTCGTACTTTCTTTTGAATCATTCAGAGATTACAACATTAAACACATTCAGACAGCTTTGATATTTATTTATTTACAGGTTTTTCAAACCGTCATTGAGCATTTTCAATGCTGATTATTGACAAAACAAAACAGGAACATGTTGTAAAGAATAAAAGTCTCGGAGACGAGGTATTTCTGTAACAACTGACTGACCAGCGAGAGAATATATGAAGAGCTAATTAACTCTTAATGATTACTAATAAATGAACATCAGCATGTTTCAACTTAATCCCTTAATATTTTCACTTTAAAATGCCATCAATTTACCCATTAATAGTGAAGTAGTTAATTAAGATATCTTTAATGGAACATCTGCAGTTAAAGGGCTTTTTAAGGGGTTAAAAACCCTTAAAAAAACATGAAAGCCACCATTTATAATATTTCAGATGAAAATTTGGGGCTTTTTAAATATAATTTGGTCCATTTTAAGGGATTTTAACCCCTTTAATTTAATTGAAAATTACAGACACCTTTCAATCCATGCAGAAACCTGTTATAAACACCTTAATTTATTACAATCCAATCACTATGATACAATAATCCATTATTTGAACCTTAATTTACCTGAAAAAACCTTTAAATCTAAATCAAAGTGTTTGGTAGCCAGAAACCCTTTAATTTAAAGACATTAATTAACAAATGAAGTGGATTCTAATTTAGTTTGAAATATTTGTCACATCCATTAATGAAGAGTTTAAGGTGTTATTAAGGTTTAAGGGGTTTTGGTTCACTTTACAGCTCACAAATGAGTTATTTCATTTTAAGGGATTTTTATTCAGTATTCAGGGATTTAACAGGTTTAGTGACTGTAATATATTCGTTTTAAATATTTCAAAAATAACATTACAGGTACCCCTTAATTTGTACCTTAAAATGACCAAAAGAATTACAGATAATTTAATGGATCATATTTTATTAAGGCATTTAAGGGGTTTTTAAAGAGTAAGAATCTTTTAAATTGACCAAATAAAATCAGAGCATCTCTGAACTTATACCTTAGAAGGACCTTCATTTTTCAGTTAAGAGTTTAAACCCCTTATAAAACAACTTAAACTGTAAATTTAATCCCCTAAAAAAAGAAACACCATAAAATATTATAATCCATTAATTAAACCCCTGAATTTGTCATTTTAAAAAGGTATAAATTACGTGGGACCTGTAATGTTAATTCGTAAATTTGAAGGCTTTTTCAACCCCTAAGAAACTTTAATCCATACAGTCATTAAAATATTTTTTTTTCTTTAAAACAATAACAATCCCTTAAAATACAATAAATCATTAAATGAAAATCCCTTAAACCTTAAACATGAATGGTTTTGTCAAAATATTCCACATCAATGTTTAAATCAAGCATGAAGTTATGTGTCCATTAAAACCTACAATACTTCATTCGCCAATTAAGGGTTTTTAAAATTAAAGGGTTTTTAAGGGATTTCTGGCCCAAACAGCTCGATCCAGCTGAAGGAGTCTGCCGCGTCTTCAGGGGTAAATTAAGGGTTAATTCCTCCACTGATCGTCAGGTAACAAGTGTTGGAAGCCGAGCGGAGTGAAGCCGTTTCCTCTGCAGAGTCTGTAGCAGAGAAACGGTGTGTTCACTAACAGAGTGCTGCAGGGAGGATTTCTGTAGTCCAACCCGGAAAATAAGCTCTGTGGTAAACTGAAGCTCATGATTCAGCAGGATAATCTCCACAGATGAACTCCACTTTGATGATGTTTGAAGCGTAAATACAATCTCCAGAAGTAAAAAGCTAACGATAGGCTACAAAAGAACTACACCACGGTCACATGACTTCAGCGTCACTCCAGTGGGGTGTTTACTGACGTATTTTATGTCGCAGAACACAGACCTCATTTCAGGCATCGAACCAAAAACCTGTTCAAGAAACCCACTGACTTCCAGACGAGGGAACAGGAAGAGCTAACATGCTAACTCACTTGCAGAACTCGTTGCGACTGAGAAACCGTTCGTACAAAAAGCTCCATCTTGCAGTCTCACGTTATTTACAGAGTATTTACAGAAGCTGCAGACGACGCAGCGAGTCTCAGATTCTGTCGACGTCAAACTCTCAACCTCTCAGACCGCCGTCCAGCGTCAACGTCCCGAACCTGAAGGACAAACAGGCTCATGTTAATACTGTTAGCGTCAACCAACAAGATGACTGACATACTAAACAACATGGGACAATAATAGTACTGCAGTATTTTAACTATTACTCTTACCCCTTAAACCCCCCTTAATATACTGGATTCTATTATTTATTAATGACCAAATTTTGGTTGAACTCCTCATTTACCAGGTAACAGAGCCACAACAAGGTAACTTTAATAACCTCTTAAAAAACCCAAATGTATGCACTAAAACAGTGCATATTATGTGATATGGAGCCAGGCTAGCAGTTTCCCCCTGCCCCCAGTGTTTGTGCTAAGCTAGGCTAACCTCTCTAGGAAGTGGTTGTTCTCTGCCAGCTCTTTGACGACTCCCTCCATCTCCTCCTTCAGCTTCTTCATCCTGAACAACAACATTGAGTCATCAGTATGACTCCGTGTGCTCTGATTGGTTCACTTTGTAATGACATCACCAGAGATATTATGTAAATACAAGCTGTATTACAATCTGATTGGCTCTTATGGACTCAGTTATTATTAATGTAAAAATCCACAAATAAAAGCAGCGGTGAAAAATAAGGCAGGACATTTTTACAGTCAACAGGTGTCAGGTGATCAGAACAGTAATTAGACTCATGTGGTGATGATGATGATGATGAAGAGTAGATAAAGGTCTCACCCGAGTGTCATCTCCACCAGTGTGTTCTGACTCAGGTACGCCGACTGTGGCTTCATCCCGCTGGACACCAGAGGAAGAACCTTCTGAGGCAGGTGTTCCTGCAGCTACACACACACGCACAAACACACGCACACACACGCACGCACACACACGCGCACACACATGCACAAACACACACACACACGC